>JBCAUI010212861.1:0-16763 GCA_038406195.1 Haplosyllis anthogorgicola
AAATAAATAAATAAATAATAATATTCGATCATTTACCATGTTAATCCAATGTAAATAATGGAAAGTTCTTTGAACCCAATATTTAGCGTAATACACCATCGCAAAGCGCAATGCATCACCGTAAATATTATAACATTAAGTCACACAGGGAACGCATTCTTGTTTCTTCCTGAGCTTCGACATCACTAAACATATCATCATACTTATATTTGGGATCTAAAGTTTTATCACTGAATGTAAAAGATGATGCAGAAGCCATAAAACATGTAGCCATTTTGCCCCACTGCCCCCATGCAGCTGTGACCCCACACACATAAAAAATACATAGAAAGAAATAATTAATGATAATTAATTATGTTTATGTATGTACAGGCATACTGATATAACAGGCTTCATTAAAAACTAGAACTATAAAAATTTTAATTTTTGTATCGAATACAAACAGGCACATGGGAACACACAACAAGTGCAATGTATTCCCCTTTCATAGAATCTTTCGTACTATGAATATATTTGTAACTGTTTGCAAATTGTTGTTGGTCCTAAAGTTTTATCTCACATGTCTTGGTACACAAGCAGACACTTAGTTATTAATCCTCCTTATCCCACAGAAATATTGTAGAAGTCTGGTCAGTCGTGCTCGCAATTGGTACCATCCTTATGGATTTTTCCTCTGTGTTTCGTTACATTAGTCTTAAACTTTGCTTCCTATGCCTTTGAGTAACAGATCGCTTATGATTGTCCAATGAAAATTTCAGATCATGACCATATAAAACTATTGAATATGTAGAATGATGCTTTATCGATGCAAATCATACAGTGGCCACAATGTATGAGAAATTCAAAGTGAATGGTCCTTGATTTAAATTTAAATCCCGCAGATTCTGTACGCCCACCGACTATTCGAACTGAGGGACCGTATCTGTACACGCCAATGACGTTTCAGTGTCGTTAGAAACTGCACAGACTATTAGGCAGTTAATTAGGAATTATTGTCTCATTTGGAAAAGTTTGAGCCCTGTTTGGATTACTTTGAGCCTATTTCATTATCTGCAGAATAACCATTGAGCTGCTGACATTTTCGTTTTTATTTTCGTAATGCAACCACACGGTTGTACTTTGTAGGATTACACAAAAGCTTTGATACATTATTTGCAGACTATAATAGTAATCAAAGTTGGTCAGTCTTTAGTATCTAAAATGGAAGGTTAAAAAAAAGGAGTACGCTTCAAATGTGGCCAGGAAGAAAAAGAGACATTTTGAACAAATTTATTATGTCTTTAAAAATCTATACAGAAAGATCCAGTAGATAAAGTAAAGATATCTTTGAAGCCAATTAATAAACGAAGCAGTTGTTCACAAAGTAGTTATGGACGTAATCAACATCCATTATGACATCCGAAATTTCCGAGTAGAGGACCCAGAAATTTTTCGAAGGGGGGGGGTGGCTTAGGGGCAACACTTGGGGCCAAAAATGGGGGCTTTGTTTTCGTTGTCAAAAAACGTGTTTCAGAGTGGTCGAAGGGCAGAACAATAAAACGTCCATAAACCTACTACTGCTAGATATATATAGAAACATATTTACAGAGACAGAAATCCACAAATGCCAATGTCTTGTCCAAGACGACTAAAATATGTCTCTGCATGGTTAGTATTAAAATGGGTGCATGGTCACAAGCATTTGATCCTGTTCATTTTTAACGTGTGGAATCGGTAGGAAACGAAGGATATCTTATTAAGTGCTGTGTGATATTCAAATTATGTGATATTTTTAACTGCAAATACTAAAGGAAATATAACTATTCTTCGACCACACGATAATATGTTTCTTGCAGATGAGTGGTGTATACTTCATTTCTTAATGATCATGTGGACATGTGTAGTACCTGCATAAATCTGCATTTTAGCTCATTTCGCTCGCTAAACACAATTCTTAAAATATTTCTATGGTATTTGCAAGGTCTAACCTGCATTGTCCTCGAGCCTTGGGTTTGTACACATCTTTCAGAAGGACTGGCATATTGATAATGCAAACCATTTATTTGCCTGCATGTATTCAACACTTTCTGAGAAAGAAGTGACATCAATAAAGCTGAATGTCATGGGATATGCAAAGACCGTTAAAAATTGCAAAACAAAATTGAACCGAAGCAAGATAACATCCTGTTATTAAAATATATATCTGAAAAGGCAAAAGAGTAGATAATTAGACATACAAAACCCTAATTAAGTCATCGATACGTACACAAAACAACCACAATGACAAACTTGAGGGCTATTTGTAAAAAGGTGAGAATAAAGACTGTAAATCACAGAGTGATAGATCAGCTGAACTATTTTCAGTAAAAGTTATTAAACAAGGATGTAACATTTACTTGGTTTCTAACTGTAAAATAATTACATATTTCAATTATTACCATTATTTGTCAGTATGTCAGTATGTTAATTACAAATGCCATGTTCGTATTCTAAGTTTTAATGAGAAATTTGTCAAAGTCTTGCAAAAAAATAACGACTACTAAGTTTGAAATGATTCTACATGAAACTGCGAGGCAAATGAACTGAGAACAGGAATTGAATTAATCTGATTAATTCACAAACTAAAATCCATTAAATTTAAAGTGTATAAGATAACTTATTTTAAAGTTTTCATCTACTACCGGTATGATACTAGACATTTATATGAGGTTGAAAAAGTTCCGGAGCTTTGACAACTAAATTCTCTGATTTTAAATTTAATGATGATTAATTTGATATAAGACATAAACTGGTTCTGGAAATATGTCTTTTCATCCAAATTGAAACACGTAAAATATGGTCAATTTTAGATCTAGCTGTGTAACAGCTTCAATCAAACCAGGAAATCTTGAAATAAAAATCTTTTCATTCTAATAGAAACACGAAAAATAAGGCCAATTTTAGATTCAATCACGTTACAATTTCAATCAAAACCCGCGGCAGTACTCTTCTATTTTAATTCTTGTTGCTCACTATTAACACTGATACTTCCTTTCTCAAATTAATTAAGGTATGTTGGAATCAACTGTCCTTAAAAACATGGATTTTATATCATCAAGTTTGTGAAGAGAAGCCACGAAAACCCATAATCACACGCCCAACTCTAGCCAACTTGTGTTGTCACTTGCTTCTCAAGTTGCGTGACTACAACATCTAGCTGTCTAATTTTGCGTACAACCAATCCAATGTCTACATTTGAAGAAGAGGTTTATTGTACCGCACTTGTCAACTAAAGCTTTGATAGAGCGGTTAACTCAAGCAGTAATTTTCAAACCCTTCCGTTGTACCTAATTTTGAAGCCGATATTCCAAGAAGATGTTGCTCATCCTTTTGACGCAAAAGATATTTTCTTGTCATTTAAATGAAAGCAAGCTAAACACTGCTCAAGAGATTACAAGACAGTTTTAGACCAGAGGAAAATAAGCAAACTAAGCTAATTCTTTCGAATAACTCAAGCATCTAGATTATGATTAACGAAATTTGGTTAGTTCGTGAATGAATCTGTTACATGACACATGCCGCATTGAAATTTACTTTATCAAAAACATGAATCCACCTTGGTATCTTAAAATTCATTACTTATCGTATCACAACATACTCCTTTCATTAATTTATGTAACTAAATCTTTTTAGTGCTACCTTATCCACTTTTACCATGGTATTTTGGTGTGACTTTAGCAAGGTTATCTTGTCTTTATTAAGAGACTCTTAACACTAACAGTTCCATTAGACCTCATGTCTGGTTCTATTCACCTGTTAATACGGTTAAGTGTCATGTACCCATCACTAACCACGTCTTAGATTCCCTGAAGAAAGTGTTTAGTTATTTACGGTTGAGACTGAAAATCCTCAGAATTGTTAAATTTAAAAAAAATTGTAGGATTATCGCTTCATTGATTTTTGTCTTATGATTTTCTCAACATCTAATCAATACCTGTTACTTTCTGATAACGGTGTTTAAATTTTTGATTTTGACCCGATGACTGTTTAAACTTACAGAACACATTCTTGATAACAATAAACCAGAGGCTGAAACAATAGATGTTCAGTTAATTGGAAAGGAATAACGTTCAGATCTAAATCGGATCCACATTTTTCACACCTCCCTACTTACACGTAAATAGAACATGACATGTTCAGGGAAACAAATTTTCCTATCGTCCATGTATAGAAGTAGGCATGTACTGACATTAAAAAACAACCCCTGAGACATATATTTCTGTACATGTTTCATTAATGCACAGAAATCCACTTCTGTCCTCAAAATAAACACAAAAACATATTCTTGAAGGGCAGAGAATAAAAACGGCTCATTATAAAATGACTGATCACCTAATTATTGAAATAATGTATTGTTGCAATTTATCAGTGTTTACATATCCTGAATATTCCAAATAAAACATCACAGGATGAAGGAGATGAATAATTTATTATTCACATTGTCGTCTAATAATCTAATTGAAACTGTGTTAAAACATGAACAATACATGCATGTAAGTAAGAATCAGTCGAAATATTCCAGCTTTCTGGCGGTGTCATTTACTTTGAACATGCAACATTTAATCGCAAGAGATTTTTGAACCGAATGCCCGTTAGAAGACATTTCGGCTCCCTCTATCGACGGAAAGGATCTGTAGTTTTCTTCTCCTGTTATTAAATAGTAAGCTGAGCCTAAGGGGGGTCACTTTGGTCTGAAGCCAACAAGTAGGGAGGTTAAAACAGTTTGTCCTTTAACAGGTAGTAAAACAAATCAGCATGAGGCTTTGTGCACCGACAGGTTATCTCTTCTTTATCTGGTTGAAAAGAGGAATGTATCACTTTCAATGGAATGTATCACTTTTACTGAAACCTAGCTAGACTACATTAAACTTTCCGAAAAGCTGCTTTTCACTATAATATCCTCCCACATATGCCATCGGAAGCAAAATGACCTCTTTGGGGAGTGAAGTAATCCAACCGCCTTGCACACAGAAAATGCCATCAAGTACCCAAAGTTCAGGAGTTCTGGGTAATAATATACTGTACAGGTATGACAACACGAAAAGACTTTGGCATGACAATTTTTATAGACTTTCTTTACATAAAGTTATAACTTGATGTTCATTGTTAACTTAATTGCAGCGAGTTTAGACGTGTTCGAAACGTTCAGTTACATTCATACATTCAGATACATTCACAAATACGCAAAGAGTAAAACTTTCAAATATTTCAGTGCAAATAAGTATACTTTGTGATTACGCTGTTTATTTTCCTTTTCAATTTTAGTTCGACAGTAATTGGATTGATAGCCACGCGAAAACAAATCAATCCACCTTCGTTCTGTGGCGAGCAGTCCTTTTCAGCTGTACAGACTTATTTACTTGTAACACAACTTTTAACACAACCAATTTCATTACGTGACGTGCCGAACCTAATTTATCGCTTATCACTGCGATGTGGAGTCCACCTGAAGTTACAAAGAAACCGCATTAAAAATGGAAGAGACGGTATTTGGTACATAATCATAACTTTTGGAACATAATTGGTACATAACTGCGAACATGACTTTTCTGTCTACTCTAATCTAAAACATTGGTCCATAAAATGTGTTAAACTGAGAAGTACTGAATTAATAAAAATTGGTTCACAGAGAAGAACAATAATTTTGTGACCTTTTCTTTGTTCACTGGTTGTGTAAACGGAGAATATGCTTAGTTTCTGTATGGATTTTACTTGCGGTCATAAAGAGAACAATACTACGTTTAATTTTCATGTTGTTTGACAGGAAACAAAAAGGGCGAAAACAGGGACATTTACTATTGCAATCTCTCTTGAAAGGACCCACAATTGAGGCCTTGGGCATAAAATGACTTATAGTCTATTCCACATTGGCCTGTTCTTCACGGTTAATGGATAACCGAATAAACACACCAAATTGTTGAGTATACTCGACCAACTGAATTAATTTAAGTGAATTTCTTTATCATAATGAAATGTAGCTTCAGCTCAGCATTGCAGAACTGTTGAACAATGATAACGAGTGATTTATGAACTGCAAATAACATTGTAATTAAGGCATACACCACTCTTCATGAGCACATTGACCATGCATGATTATATGTACTTAAGACAGCGAAATTTATAGGGCTAACAGCATTTTTGTGTACAGTTGCCTGATGAAAAATGATCTGAAAACAACCTACGAAGACCCTAATTTAAAACAACCCTAAAATGATTTAATTTTTGGAGAATAGAATTCCATGTTGTTTTTCACCCGAACAAAGGGACCTATTGTTCTTAAAATGAAGAACCATTCACATAAACGGATATTTCATCCTATGGTTACCATATATATGTAAAAATAAAGATTTGCACTTCCAGGCTTAGCATTTAGCGTAAACTTGATTTTCAACCATTCTGTCATCCGTGTACAGGATTGTCCATTAAGAAGAAGGAGTCATCCCAACACATCCTACTAATGGTAACATGGAACAACCGTTGGTAATTACCCCTCTCACGAAATCCCACGTAATTACATGTCATGTCTGTGGAATACATTATCATGTCTCCATTATCACTCTCCCACTTAAGATTGAGTGTCGCCTTGTGGATACTTATTTTAAAGCAAATCAGCACATGGACGTCGATGGAAAAATTAACATATTTTGTCTGAGGGATTTACTGACATTTGGAACAATGACCCCATTGCATATTTTTAAACAAAGAGTTAAAACCTATTTATTGTGTAGAAGTTTGTTTGGCTTTTATCAAAAAGCTGAGTTTTCCTTTAACATGTTATTAGGTAGCAACACTGTAAATGAGACGTTAAATTTTTGACATGGCGTTACTCGGATTAAAAAAATCACCGACAACTGTCATGGCCTGCAAATTGGTCACTCTGAAGCATTATAATTTACTAAAGAGAAGCAATGCAAATATAAAAGCATCTGTGCAAGCAGCAATTGATGTCCAAACTTCATATGGAACAAATACTTATTAACGTCTACTCCCCTCATATTTAAAAACCAAGTAGTATTGAAATGAGTTAATGTATTCAATTTACTAGTGAATTTGTGATTTAGATATTTCACTCTCTCAATTCATTCCAATCAAACAATTGCTTGATTATAAATACAACCAGGATGAATGAGATCGAGTACTACAGGTTTAATGGAATATTAAGTATTAACAGCCACTTGGAGACCAAGAGACTTAATCAGAGAGAACTGAAAGAAAACCCGACAAACATGGAGTGCCTGTGAGTGACCTCCTTCATTTCTCTCCTGTCTACGTGCACGTTATAATCAAGACTTAATCGTGTTTATATCAATGATTTGAAACAATTGTATCACTTCATCTAATACAGATCTACCTGACGTGAAAATTAGTAAAATTTCTAGTGATTAATTCGAGGCAACACTAAGTTAAATAAGTGAGATTTTTATGTAATAGACGCACAACTTTCCAAAAGAACGAATCTGAAACTAGATCTATTTATATTTGAAACCTAAACAAATCTAGGCAAATCGGTAAGCATGAATCGATAAAATAATAACTTTCTCTTCGATTAACCATGCCTGTTGACGATGATGAAATCCTCGTTCAAAGTGGTGAGGTTACATGCATTGTACCACCGATAAAAGACACACATACTGTCATGACCTCAAAATCGAACAACTCTCTTCCAGAAAGTAACATATGGGACCACTACTTCAAACAAGCCCTCTCCGCGAAAACATGTAATTTACATGTCATCTTAATAAAGTACTCTGTCATGTTTCCATTAACACTTGAGGATATAAAAGGATAGATGATTATGTGAAAAGTCCTTCTTTGTATTTCATCTGACATTTAGATGGATTTGTAGTAATATGACGTTTACCACCACTTCCGCGAGCTGAATAATTCAAACTCTTATCGGTCGTAAATGGCCAAGGTCAGTTAATGCCGTTCAATTCATATTGTCCTCATGAGAAGCGTGCAACGTGCATTGTGAACAATTAGTGGGTTGCATTTGGTGCATTACACAATGTATGCAATGCGTTTCGATAATTAAAATGTCCATTTAAGTGCATTCCTTTACCTTTGCAGTTCAGTCTTCGGTGTCAACAGAAAGCACATGACAAAAAAGTAGCGCCATCATGACTGTGCATACAAATCAGACTCCTGTATATTGTGTATCAGGTCATTCTTCATCTCATGTCTATGCATAAAATCATTGATCTCATTGATGCATTACCAAAGTGAAAGTTTATAATGTTTGTACACATTCTGAAAACACTTAGAACTGTCCAGGAAAAGAACAAATTAATAAGGATGATGCATTCATCTATTCTTCTGTATCAAAGCTCACGCATTTTACACAAAAAGGTATTTATAACTTTTTCGTGTATCTCCGTGAAATGAGCAAAAGAGAAACTACCACAATTCTAAATTAATGCTAATTCAATAAATATTAACTTCCGGCAAATTGTTCAATCAGTACATTGATAAAAAATCAGTGAAAGAGGTCGTAGGTTCGATAAAGATGCTCACAAAGGTTAACCCAGTTGTGGTTCTCAGGCGATGGCCAAAGGATTTACCTGGAGGACGCATAATGATAACTTTAAAGTGGATCCGCGTTTTGATTGTTTAACGAAACTTTTCGTATCAACGTGATTAGCAAAGCCATACAGATGATCCAACGACTTTTTTCTTTTAAATCATGTAAATTACAGGAAAATTGTAAGTTTTGGCTTATTATTCTGAAGAAACTTTGACATTTAAGCGCTTTTCAACTTTAACCCGTCACACCAGATGACAAGTGTGTCCTTTGTCGTAGAACCTCTCCATATTGGCCATGTACAAGGCTGATTGAGACTTACAAAACGCCTAACGCCTACCCAACGTGAACCAATCTCGGAAAACATTCTATGAAACTGTCGGCTTCCGAGCGATCTTTTACTTGTAATATATTAAACAAATAGCAGTGATTCGAAAAGATATATACTAGTAGTTTGGCGAATGGAACTATAGTTTGAGACGGATTGATGTCCTGTGGACGTGACCCGAACTAAATCAGACGACCACTAATTGAAACACTAGTAAGACATTATCAACAACCTAATTCTGGTATCAAACAATAAAGAATCCACACCTCTTATCAACGTAAATCGCAATTTGCATCGTGATATCATAATTAGGTCACATTTCGTCGTAAATGTAATGCTATCGCTTAGCAATGACCATTGATCGGAAAGTATAATTTTCACCGCTGTCTTGTTATTGGCACAGGTAATTTCTTCTTGATTGTAAACAATTTAAGTACCCTTCAAATTTGAAACACAAGTGAACCATATTTTAACAGAATTGTGGATAAAAATGACTCTTGCCAAAACAATCTCGTTAATTGGTCAAACATACTTGCATATTACTTATCTAGGGATCAAAAGACATTGTTTAGTATATCGACAATATGTGGAAAAATTATCTCGTTGTAGGGTAAAACTAACAAAGTGCGTCTTCGAAAATCATTCATATCGAATTGCTTATATATTTTTGTCAATTATAATTATTTATGTAAATAGAAAGAAAAAAATGTTTTTCCAAGAGATTGATATATTCCTCGTTTGATCTGTAACAAACTACGTGGTCAATAAGATTAGATCTTTCTTCTTATGCAACACGATTTCAAGTGGCGTTAGGATAAAAATGCTCGTTTAATCTTTGGCTTTTGGGTTTAAGCCATGGTATGTGTCTTTAGCTTATCGGCTGTGGTAGCTAAAGAGTGGTCATTTACAGCTCGTTTTCATAAACTTAACGCCCACCTTTAACGCTACACTGAGCGTTAAGAGTCTTAACGGGGGTTGACCTGCGTTGGACTCTCAATCAATGAATAGTGTGCATTAAGGGATGTGCGTTAAGTTACCTATTTCTTGAAATTTCTTGTGCGTTAAAGTTTATGAAAACAGACGATGCTTAACGCACGCTCAGGGGGGCGTTAAGGTGTGTGTTAAGGTTCATGAAAACGAGCTGTTAGTATTGGTAAGACTTTCGTGTGTATGCCCTAGCAGAATTCTGATGTAAAGAAATACATGGATAGTATCAATATCACAATATCTTGATATCTTGAAGATAGTTTCAAGAAGATTATTTCAAGAAAAGAACTTCGTTTGAGTTTGAATCCAACGAAGAGTCGCAGTAAACACACTTGGTAGTGATTATATTTTCTTCGATACTTCAAAATAATAGTACAAATAATGCTAACTACAATTTCTGAAACTTTCTAAAATAATAACCGTGAATTTATTGCAGTGCAAACACTCTTCTTTAGCCTCACACCTGAACTTACTTTTCTTTTTTTTCACATTTTTGATAATGTTAATTTAGACTTCAATTTTGTAATTTTAATTTGCATTTTATGCGTTATTAAATAAAAAGTGGGAATAAAGCAAGGATTCAGAAACAATTATTAGTGTTTGCCAAAAGTTTTGTCCTGAATTTTGACCTTGATTTTTAAATTCATCTGGAATTTAAGTGTTCCTTGCAGTTTCCTTGGTACATGCTACATTCAGAACAATAGAGTTCTTGCTGGAGCAGTAGTCTGTGTCTGATTGTTAGCTGTCCGTCTGTAAATGTGTCTTAATGTCTTGGTCAAGAACGTTAGCTTTTGCAATTGAATAAATCTAAATAACAAAGCAATAGGTGTAGGGGTATTTGCATAGAAATTAATGTCAATTTAGTGAACAGGAAATATGGAGGATTCAATTGGAGTTATTTATCATATTTTAATGATTAAATTATAGGCGCATCAATTCTAAATTCTTAAACAATGTTTATGTGAAATTCGACTGAAAGACCTTAGCTCAGAGTTATTTCCCTTGGTGCATGGTTCAGTTTATTTCAGTCTTGACATTGTCTAATCATGTCACTTGGTGGCAGAAAAACAGGTTTCAGCTGGAAAATTCAAGCCCTTAAATCTATTTACAATGTGTCTGTTTGCAGTCTGCGGATTTGAAGAAAAGTGGTAGATTTCTAGAGACTTGTATTCTGCTTCGTCATTAAAATCCGCCACATTTACAAGACCTTTTCCAATATATACTCACTTAAGGCTGACTTTTTTTGACTATTCATTTAAACATTCTCTTCTATCTTTACTTTCCTTTCATCAATGCAGAAATTGATATGGTCGGCTGGTAATGTACGTATTTCTGAGCAACACAATGAACATTTCCATACATTTTTCTGCAGAATACAGATTATCGAATCGAATTTTCACACATGTCATTACTGCTTGCCATTATCACATAAAAAACCTACGTTTTCACTTTCTGTTTTGAACCCAGGTAATCAGGATATGGGAGAGCACCGTAAAAAGCATCTTATGGTTGTGGAAACAATTTCCATCATTTAACAAAATTAGAGATTAGTGTTCTCTTATTGAGCTATCACGTTCTGTATGTGCACTTCTTCACACGACAAAGTCATTGGTTTCAAAGCAAAAATAATACATTGAAATATAAACAAATATTCCACAACATCAATTTTACCAGTTGTTCATGTTATTACACCACATAAAGAATTGTATGGTGTAAACCACACAAAGAAAAACATTGTATAGTGGACCGAATAGATAGCTTGGGATAGCTGTGTTTGTAATTCTGGTAGTTTATCGCTTGTTAAGGCTGTCAACGTGTTCACACATTTATGTACAGCAGGATATTTAATTAAAGATGCAAGATCACTAAAAATAGAATAGTTTTGCCAGGTCATTCGCAGTTTGACAGCAGAGGAATAACGTCATTATATAGGCATAGAAGGTTGAAGAAATGAAAAAAAAATGGATATACATCGTAATGTAACTATGGCAGAAATGAGTAAATCAGTCAGCAAACTTTGCCCTTTTGGGGGCGCTGGCTCCAGGTGAATGGTTTTTTGTGTCATACTTTGCAAATATACTCACAGGCATCATTATCACAGCAATGATATTCCTGGGGCAAAGCCTTGCTGAAAAATTTTCATTGTCAAGATTGTATGGATTTCCTTTAGAGATGCCCATCCCACGATAAATTCCTTTGGAAAAATACTGAGTCAACTGTTTTGTTTGGGGTTTATTATAAACGGTTCTTCTATCTTTGAAGCACCAACTATCCATTTGTTTTAACCCTGGCAACTCACCTGTACAATGCTTTCTACAAGACCTATACGGCAAATCGGTATAGCTCGAACCAAGTATCCTACTATTGAAGCTGATAAGTTTTACGTTACCTTCTGAAGTAAAACTTTCCTTGCCCTAGAAAATTAGTTATTGTATTGACAAAACGTATAAAAGGCTATAATATCATATGAACTGTCTCCAATGAAAAGATTCCTGAGAAACCGAGCATTAACACTGACCTTGATCGCGCACCCTAAGAAGTTCACACATTTAGGACAACTGCTTAATGTTTGAGCCTCAAGTCCGATTGGTTAGAAGCCTGGAAGTTCGAAGCAGTGCTTCTTCTCCTCAAAGTGCTTTCTGGAGGGTATAACCCTTGGGCCTGTTATGGTGTGTTCCTTTCAAATGACCATTGAATCTACAGAAATAATTCATTCGCAATCTTCAAACTGAAACCACTCAGAGATGAAACTTTTGTCACAGGGACTCAGAAATGAATGGTTTCCATTATTTTTCATTCTCTGCCAGTGTTCCGTCATAAAAGAACTGATTCTACTAGTCATCACATCTTTTTCATTGTACCTGTAAAGACAGGTGTTTTATTTCCCTTCAGAATGATCGTACAGATTTGTATGGGATCTCCTTCTTAGATAAATCTACCTTTATTACAGTTGTTACAGGGAACATAAGGAGCACTTTGGGCATAAGTGAATGTGTCATTTGGACAATCGAACAATGGTTAACAAATGTCCCTTTCCTCGGTGAGGGAAATTCACTGTTACTCGATATCATTTCCAAGCTTACTATCTAGGAAAAGGAAGGGCCGGAGATCGTTCTAATCTGGCAGAGTAATGACCTGTTCGGGTGTCATTAATTTGTGTCATTGCCTGGGAATATAAATGATCGTTACAGTTTACTTTTGAAACTTTCAACGCGGCCATATGCTATTTGCTGCTTGCGTACTTCGGCAACAGATAAGAAATTGTAACAAAACACCCTTCAATACAAGAGTGACGGCATTATGCCACTTTGGTCCGTAACACGGGATACCTGTAACCAAGATAGAATCGAAAATAAATTAGCAAAATAAGACATTCTTAGAGCAATTCTTCAAGCTGATAAAGCATCTACTATCATCTACAAACGTGGGTCATAGGCTGTGTTCCTTGAGGGTTTAATTACCAGAAACCCCGGCTAATTATACGTTTAAAATACTAAAAATATAACTTAAAACCATCTGGAGGAAAGGTCGTCAACATTCCAAGTCTCTAGACAAGCCACAAGAGGTCTATACTAGTTGGTGTCCATCTGCCACCTCATTTGTGATCTTTGTTTTTATTTTTCATTTTTTGTTGGACCTGCGGCCATTTTGGGGGGCATTGATTACCCTTTCTGCGCTTTGAGTGACCCTTCCCGTGGTTTTTTCGCGTGGATTTTCATCCAAACTTGTTTTGTACAACAACACGTTCAGCTAACAGTACCTTTTGTGTTTTATGATTAGAGTGAATTCACTATGATATAGACACAAATGTTCAGCACCATTAACAGATCTCTAAAGATGAAAGAAACTCTTTTCATATCCCCAAATGAAACAGGCAAACTGGTTGCTCAGTATTGGTTGCAAGAAATTTATTGGGGATGGCCATCTTTGATTTTGTACATGTCAAATTTTTGACACTAGTTCAGCTGAGACCATTGAGACAATATGGGTTATAATGCTTTGACTGTGTGACCAGTCAGCTGGAGCCTGTACCTCTATAAAAGGCAAACTTTGCAGACTAATTTATTCATTTCTTTCTCAGTTACTGCACTTTTTTCACTAGTCCAGCCTTGTATGTCCATGTAGGGGTGTGATCTCTCCAGTGGCTAATGTCCAAATGACAGAACAGTTCAATTGCATAACTATATCTATTCTTTCATCTTTAACCTGTTGTTTCACCAATGTACATTAAAAGAAACGGTTTTCTTTATCTTCTTCCTGTATCTGTTAAATGGTATTGACAAACATTAACTGAGTCAAATTAAAGATTCTATTCAGAATGATGACCGTGTTCCTCCACAGGCTATGTCGAGAATAAAAGGCAGCTGGGTCATTATACATCATTGCCATTTAAGCTTTCCCTCACCTAAGTCTATATATCTGCTTCTTACGTATGACAATATTTAATTAGGCAATGATATTACAATATGTTCACGACCAACGCTTTGGAATCAATAGCGTTGCCAAGTTTCGGTAAGATATTATCTTGCCTTTTTTTTTTGTATATATGAACAAATTTCTAAATATCCCGTAACGTCATTCACGTACCACAATTCAGGGAGTAAAAGCACAAAAATATTAAACTGAAAAAAACTTTAAACCCTTTGTCCAGGAAATTATATTGAACATAAAGAAATAAAGATATCGGAAAGATTATTTCTTTCCAAAACTTGACAAAGCTATCGATGTAAACTACTAAATTAGTCAGTAGGAATTACAGGCATCTTTGTACTCTGACTTATTAAGACACAGCATCATGTTGCAATCCATACACTTTAAAATTGACAATCTTGCATATTTTAATTTGACAACAACACCTGCAGATTTATTAGCAAGTCTAATAAGCCGATAGGTCGGTATGATTCAATCAGTGCTGCGCAGAGGGCGCAGAACTCTTAGTGCGCATGTGCAGAGTGAAAAGAGCAGTCTCTGAATGTGTGCAGATTTAAAACGGCCTTACTAATCTGACTGTTAACAGTCAGACTGTTAACAACAAGTGAGAAAACGGTCTGGGTAGCTTAATGATTGATACGTTTGTAACACCAATCATGTATGTATATTGGCTTGCTGCATCTGATACACAAAACGGTTATAAGTCAACGTTAACTGCATATTTACCCCTCAAGAAACATCCATTCGGAAAACTAACTTTATAAATTTCATTTACAAGAAAGATAAGCAAATTAAGACTACTGTTGCAAAACAATAATTTCCAATAACTGTTGTTGCCAACGCAACATTGAAAGGGATCCACAGAAAGTGCTCAGCTTGAAGGCACAGCCTGGTTTGATACAAAGGAAGAAGTACCTAATGATACTTAACAAACAATGGCAGAACCCTTGCCACAAAAATGCAAAATTGTGATGCATCTTCGATCACACGTGGGAATTTTCTGTTAAAGTAAATTAAACAAGAGTCAATATTATGTTTTATTACATACGTTGTGTATTCTAAAAAGAAATTTCCTGATGTGCCCCTGAAGAATGGACTAATGTTTTGAAAAGGATACGAAGCTTTTATAACTTTATTACTTTTACTATTGTTTTCTTCTTTACACAAGGCAGCTGTACATCATATCCCTTTGTGAGCTCGATAATTGTTCACAGTCATCTGTTACTACATATTGGGAGGAAATGAGGCGTTTACTCTTTCTTTAAGAGTCTAAATGATCTTCTGATTTCACAGAGAAAACTACAACGTTTTCTTTTTTCAACGTAGTATTTATCAGACTGGCTTATGAAAGGTAAACAAGCAAACCACAACATTACAAACTTCCTTGTGTAATTTAGCACACTTCGTAAAGAAATTCAACTCGTCATCGGTGAATATCATCAATAATTGTCAAACAGACTATGACTAACCATCTATGTGAGTTTACTGTCTGTGTCAATAAGACTTAGTGGTCCTCGGCATGAAAAACTGACCACAGTTCATTCCGGCTTTAGTACCATCTTATTGTCACAGCACGGCCACAAAGTAAAGTTTTAGGACTTCGAGTCGGTAATTTTATAAATGTCTCTCACCATCTCGTTCTACTACTTTGTCAACAATTATTTTCCTCAACCAGAAAGTATATCTTTTCAGAGTACAATGCATATATTTTAACACACGTGTGCTTTTGAATCTTTAAATAAATACTCGTACATATGGTAAAATGGTACAAAATGTAATAAAGTGTGCATTTTACACGGCGATGGAGTTTCCATAGCGCAATTGTCATCCTCTGAAGTAACTGTGGAAATAAGCTTTTTCCCACATCAACTATTGCACATTTAAAGCTGTACCTTTTCCCTAGAGGTCTTTTAAGTTTCACTAATATCTATTAAGCACCACTAAATCTGATCTAAATTCTCTTTATCAGTACTAGGATTTGTAATATTTGTAATATTATATCAATACCATAATAATTTATCTTTTATTTATATTTTAGGATTGTGTCACTTGAAATGTTTTTTCTCTTTATTTGGTTGAAGGTTTGAAAACAATTTATTTTTAATCTCTTTGTCATTGAAATGTGTGATGTAATCCTGTACTTTACATTTTATAAAAGAAATAAATCACAAGCCATTAATTAAAATTTTTACAGTTACTATTCATGGTTGCTTTACAAAGTCGATTCGCAATCAAGATTCCAAATTTAAGAACTGCAACAGTTACGATTTATTCTAACATCCAGGCAAGTACTTACTGAGTGCTTACAAGTCATGTTAGTAATTCCATTTTAAATCTGCATAGCTGGCACTAATGACCTGGAGCCAATTTCATAAAAGTACTGATTTAAGTCTGAACATTGGCTTAGAATCTGACTTAGCTAAGCCCATCAAAAATTCCAGTTTCTCCAAGGTCTAAAGTCTGCTGACTAACTAAGTC
>JBCAUI010212972.1:0-16762 GCA_038406195.1 Haplosyllis anthogorgicola
GTCAGTTTCAGCTGATGGTAACTGAACAAGGACGTAACATAGTTGATAAGTTTTTCTTTGCAGGGATCCAGTACAAAGATCGTAATTTAGATACCTTGTAGCGCGTACGGAATGTCTCTGTACAAATGCAGGAATCTTCTTTGGGATAATTTCTGGGATTTCAGGAGTGAGATTTTTCTTAGGAATACTTTGAATCTATAACGTGGAAATTAACAATTACATATACGTGTTTATATCTTCAGACGAATGGGAAGAAGAAGAGGAAGAACAGAAGAGGAGAAGAAAGAAAGATCCTCCCATTTTGTCGATTGGTTTGTACATAAAGTCAGGATCAATTACGTTCAAGGTTTGTTTACGAATTCTAAACAGGGCCCACAAGGATTAGACATGTAGAAATAGATGCAAAATATAAAACAACCGTTACTTGAATATTAACTTGTAGTGTAGTGTTTAGTATATTTCCTACATGCATTAATGCGCAAACCTCTTGATATTTAAAATACATGTATTAACTTGTAATTCAGTTGACGGAGTATCAGCACGAAAGTACACTATCCAGTACTCCAAGACTAGCCTTTCACCCGTGTATTTATGTGACTGGTGAGGGTATTACATTAGAGGTAAGATACACAGCAGATACTAAGTGATTTTTGTCTAAAGTGAAATACAAAAAATGTTTTGCCCTTTAGTTTGCATACATTTGTAGTGCATGATTGTAATACCTATCGTTGCAGGTAATTCAGACAAGTATTGGAAATTTAACAATTCTGCATAGCAGGCAAAAAGTATTTTGGCATTACACATGTACGTAGTTTGTTTTATTTAAACACAACATTTTTGCAGGTTCTGGTTAGAGGTATAACTTTTGTGGATGTGCAGTTTGCAATCAGCACAATCAAGTTCATGTCTCAGGGTGAATCGATTTGTGGAGTCAAAGATGTAGATGATACCAAGGTAATTATTCGTTTGCTTTAACCTTGAGCGGAAATCTAAAGATCAATTACTTAGGAAGTATTTTATTCAGATAGGAGAGGCATTACTCAATTCCGAAACAATTTTCTGGAATTGTAGGTACACTACATTCTTTTACATTTGCATTTATGCAGGAATCCTGGTTCCTAAGAGCTGGTTCACCTCTATCAGATAAACCTCCAATAAACGTGAATTACTTATCACATTCGCTGTTTGATCCAGGAGGTGCAGAAAACCAGAACGAGAGAGCGAAGTACATTTTTTACTATTTAAGTGAAACACAAATCAACTTCGTGGATATATAATATTTGTCCAACATAAGAATAAAATATTGAACACTAAAGTAATGAAAGCTATACCAAAACCTATTTTCCAAATAAGACAAACCAAAAAAAGTTGTTTGGAATGAACTAATTTGCATGTAAAAATCTTGTCAATGGGCTGCATTTATTAAACCTGTAGATTCATTCATGATGGTGAGAAACACCAGGAGTTGTACACTGAAACATTTGCTATGCAAAGGTTTGGTGCTTTTTGGATAGACTACTTGTATTATGCTGATAGTGATGATAGCCAAGGTATTTACTGTGTATCCTTTTGCTTACAAAGTACAAAAATATTTTGTCCTTTAGTTTACATATATGTGTAGTACATGATTGCAAGATATTTAATAATTGAACAGGAAAGTCGGGAAGCAAATCATCTGCAGCAAGCCAGAGTGAAGAGGACAATTTAAGGGAAAATGCAACCCTGAAGATCTTGCTGTGCCCCTTGCATCTCATAGTGTCCAGTAGTATGGTTCAAAGGATACACAAATTCGTTCACTCCATGCTTAATCATGAGTGTGAACCGTACATGAAAAGCAAGCCTGGTAATTGTTCCTTTTACTCAATCGTCTTTGCAGGTGTAAACGTTACTATTAATAAAGAAAAATCACCATTTGTAGTAATAGATAATGTGGTTGGGATGGTGAGGGGGTAAGTTAGAGGGTGTGATATCAGAAATCTTTTCCAAATTTTTTTGATAAGGGTGGGGTGGTCTTGGAAATATTTATCACTTTAATGTTACTTTCCATAGTTCTGATAGAAATCTTATCTTTTCTATTACAAGACAACGTGGATGACAATAGAGGGCCCGTGGCAAGTGAGGAACAAGTGGCATCATTGGAGAAATACATACCCACGCGAACCTACCATCTGACGTTTCTTAAGCCGTGTGTGTGGGTCCAAGCAAATAACCTGCCCATGTACGATGTGTCCAAGAAGTGGACGTCGTTGCACAGCAAATCTAAAAAGGTGACACTTCTCAAGTTTTCACAGGCTGTGTAGTGTGATAATGAAGCACAACAGAGACGGAGAAGAATAAATGTGATTAAAATATTTGTTGTTGAAACACAAAGTGAAATTTGATGATTGAATTGGGCTAACAGGTGCAAACACACTGTTGCTCATGACTATAGCTTATAACTCATTAATTTCTTGCTATGTTGTAGAGTAAACGAAAATCTGCAGATAACCAAAGAGCCACATTAGCAGCCACCGCTAGTCCCATCCCTATGGCAGTTGTTCATGCGGAAAGATTAGACTTTCAGATAACTTCGGCTATGTACCCCAAGGAACTAGTGAAAGTAGTGAGCAGATTGTCTGCACCATCTGGAAATTTACTACATCATTGTCATTCTCACATGTACATAAAGGTACTTTGTTATGTTTTGTAGTAAAAAAATTATTCTTTTGGGTCAATTATGTTGGTAATTTTTCTTCAATAAAAGTTTATTGTTTATCATAAAAAATCTGTTTCAGGTATTTAGTTTTCAGGCTGGAGTTACATACATGGAAGTAAACGGTATCACAGCACCTGTACAGAACGTAGTACAACCTTGGAGTGGTGCTTTCTATAAGCGATCAATACTCTATCCAAAGTTCTGGTAATTGTAAATCGTTCAATTTGCTTCCTGAAATACATATGTAAATTAATTCCACAGTAACCTTTGGTAGGTTTCTAATTACTGGAGGTATTTGTATAACCAGATTTTCCTTAACTTAAACATGCAAATGGTCTTTATTGCTCTACAGGAGGAATCCACTCCAAGCGCAGACAGAATGTATGTACGAATTACCTCAGCTGACAGTCAATCTGACGAGGCCTCAAGTCCTTCTTGTGCTTCAAGTCTTCAACTCGTGGAAACAGAATCACCCTGACCCAACAAGATTTGCAACATTGTCAGTTTTAGAAGACATCTTCAGACCCACAGGTAACATTGATAAATTAAGGTTATTTTCAGACAATAATTAAGGATGAAGATAGAGAATATATCCCCCAACCAGTGTTCGAGTTATCCAACAATGTCAAATTTTAGACGATATAAAGATAAGTGACATCAGTTTAACATTCCGGAATAGTTACGTTTTCTTGTACACTAGATGGCCAGGAGCCTGTGTTGGAAGCTTCTCTGACCAGCTTGGAGGTAAAAACAAGTAGTGCAGAGGCTGTGTGGGCTGCTACTGGTACACTGGGTTCTGTACAAGTCATGATGCACAGTGTTGGTTTGTATATTTTAGTTATTATCTCTGTTTATGTCATTTTATGTATTCATTACTCAACTAGACCAGTCAAAGATTGTGTGAATGTCAGCCTGATTATTGTCCAATTAATTTACAATTTTAGAGGGTACAACAACATGTACGACACCACTACTGTATGGTCCGTTAGACTGCACGAACGTATTGACAATCGAAAAATTTACCACTGAACACGATCCGAGCTCTGCTGCAGTAGCCGATGATCTTATTCGATTTACGATACAAATTCCAACAAATCCCTCCATGGCTGCAGGTAGCTGTTTTAACATTAAATCAGAAGATAAATATTGCATTGAGTTATCGGCTGTGACATCCACTTTTCACTCTTTCATACCTTCAGGCAAAGTTTACGTTTACATATTTTCCAGGCCCCGCTGCTGTATTATTAGATGTTCAAGGAATCGCAGGCTGCTTAGACCCCATTTTATATGTTTGGTTGAGTTATTCACCACGAATAAGAATTGGCGCGTTGCCCACATCAGATTCAGTGTCCACGGATGCAACTAAGGAAAGACAGCTTGGTCAGAATGCGACATTGCTGGCACCTGACCAAGCTCAGAGAGAATCAAAGGGTAAGCTGCTGCTGTGAATGCAACACAAACAGTTATCATTATTGTAATTTAAAATGTTGCCAATTAAAATGTTGAGTCTGTTTAATTTTTATGTGGATAACAAAAGTACGGTTTACAAACAGTGACCATGAAAAATATGTACGTGCGTTTCAGGAACGCCAACGGATTCAGCATCAGCACTGACAGACGGGCAAACACCAACGCAAAGCTTTTCTCAAACGCCCACACAGACACCAACAGTAACACAGTCTCAACCCATTACCAGGTATTGACGCACTAGTGCGTTTGGTCTTTCAATTGCTTCCGATTATGTCTCGTTAATTATGCACATTTCTCTATGACCCAGCAGACCTTTCTACAGTTTCATGTAGTTCGTACAAGTACAAGTGTTTTCTTTATTTTAAAGGTCAGAGCTGCCAGCAGGAGCTACGCAGTCAAAGGAAGAAACAGCATCGGGATGGTCAGCCTGGTTTTCAGAACGATATCCTATTATGAAAATAATGGAAGTGCAGGTAAAGTGAAACTGAGTTTCTGAAAAAATGGTTACACAGTACATAGGTGTCAAAAGGGTGGCCCACTGCCACAAAATTATGGACAACTCTCAGTAATTTGGGTAGTAACTTTCATCCATGATTTGGGCTCGTTCGTTAGGTGAAAAAGATTATGGGGAACAACTTTCCCCCTTGGGTGAACTTAAAATAATTTTGACCCCCGACACTAGGGTAGAACAAATTATCAGGATGGCAGATGTTAGAGAAGTGAATACTTTTTGAGCCTGTGCATTGATCTATTTTTGTGTAAGGTTCGAGGTTTAAAAATTTTGTGATGCAAGACGTAGCCTAATATATTTGATTATTTTACAGATTGATGTTTGGAGCAGTTGCATGTTCTTCCCGTCCAAGCACATTGTACTGGCCGAACCTACTGCAAACATACCACACAATCTGAGGATGTCGTTTCGAGCTGACAATCTGCCACCGACCCTGGTTGTTGTTTGCCCATCTGCATGTTTGCACAGTGCTGCACATAAGAGGATTGAGGTTGAACAAACCATTCCTATCAAATCGTTGGAGCATTCGGTATCAGGTACGTAGCAGTTTTATTTTGAAGATATTTTCCATATTTAAGGAGCTGTCAGTGAAAAGGGTATTCATGTATTAATTTTTTATCCGTAAATAATACAAATATATTTAAGTGTGCTGTTCATTTTTTGACGCAGGAGAGAAATTACCTTGGTCACTGAAACTGAAAGCTGCAAGTATGTACTCAACACATTCCAGCAAGTCTGCATTCTATCTAGTCACACCCACGGGGATGTCATGTACCGTAGCTGTAACAGCTAAATACAGTCCTCCCACTTCGGACAATATCTCTTCACTTGGACTTGTGCTTCATGCTGACATGGAAAATGCTGGCCTTGAAGTTAGAAAAGAACAGGTATCTAAGGAAACTGCATCCACTCCTATTGATATTGTGTAAATGCAGATTTACCTGTAGGCAATAAGTTACGAATAAATTCTTTTCATTTGTTTATCACAGGTACAACTCCTGTACGATTTCTCGCAATCTGCTCTTGGTGCTGTGCGTGGGTTTACAAGCTGTGAAAAATTATATCATGAAACAGTAATGGCCAGAAACAAACCTGTACAGCCAAGTGTAACAGGAGTTACACCGATAATACCAGACACTCCCAGACCTCCACCCACAGGTACAAAGAAATGGAAATAACACACATGTAGTTTAAGGTGATAGATTCTGCTGTAGCCGATGGCACTTGCAGTTATTTTCGCAGTGCATACATTATTCTTTGTGCCATGTTTTAGGATCATCTAGCCCACCAGATCCAGTACCTGACCCAGTTATAACCATAACGGAAACTTCTGATTCACTGTCGGAGGCGGTCGGGTATGGTAATGCAGTGGAAACCGAAGGGAGTTTGGTAAAACTCTCTTTGTGGTTACAGTGGACATTGCCGAAATGTAGCATCACACTAAGCAGTGTAAACAACAATCAAACTGGTGAGGCTTGTTGATATGATCGATCCCTACTAATCAATGTAAATTTTGTACAAAATATTATTGGAGGGAGGTATAAATTACGTCCATTTTGTGTTATGCATTGTTTCAGACATGAGCGTAAGTTGTGAACTGGAAGATGTTACCACAGCCATAGATCTACAGGACGTCTATTCGAAAATCAAGTCCAAAGCTGGCTCGATCAACATTGTTCACAGACAAAAAAGGTATTCACATAAACACAACTTAGGACTTTTATCCTGGACAGAACTGCCAATATTTAAATGCAAACAAATCTGCTGGAGTAAATGTTTTGGTGATCATTGATTGATTACATCCATGTATCGGTTAACCATCCATGTATGTGTATCCTCTATATGCGTAATTTGAAGACAAGGTCTAAAATTAACATAATTTTGTTGATCGTGACTGTAATTTCTTTTCAATTCAGAGGAAAAGACTGGGTTATGGGAAGCCATGCTGGTCTCTTACTCTCCTGCAGTGAACATTTGTCAAAGAATGTCACGATTCTGTCGAACAAATTGTGGAGTAGTAAAGGTCAGCCAGTACCAAATAGCTTCACGGCAGAGGATGTGGCACCAAGAGACAAGAGCCATGGATTTGTTTCTTTGACTTTTACGAGGTATGTCATGATAGTCTTTTATTTCGAGTTTGTAGTAAGACCGTATTTTCACAAATCCGGTATTTATGACAAATATATCTTTATGATAATGGAAAATGACGTCTTTATTTATGTAGAGCCCTAAAGAAAAACGTGAAGAAAAAGCTGCGAAAATTGAACACTGAGAGTAACCATGAGGTGCTTGATAGAAATGACATCTTTGACAACAAAAGCGAAAATGTGTACTTAAATGAGGTAAATAGGTTGACCTGTATAGATTAAAGTGATGAACGTCAAAAAGAAAATGCTTTACGGTTAATTTGTATGTGACCGATACCCGGCCAAATATTTTGATAAAACGGACAGAATTAAATTAACAATTAAGAAAGTGTATAGTTTTATGAGTTCATCATAATGATTTTCTAGGTATAATACAATTAGATTTATTTAATGATAAGAATACAGTAGTAATAATTTATCACTGTTTGAAATATCATGTAAATCTTTATCAGCTGTGTGTAAATTTGGAACCTTGCGACGTCGTGTTAAATTGTCCAGTATTGAGTGACACTCTTAAAATCTTGGACATAGACTTCCACCCCGAAAAAGATGCGGATTGTACAAGGCCACAACTAGATGTAGGGGCTGAAAGGTAAAAACTGCATCCGCTTTTTCAAGAAGGGCTTATATTTCGTTCATTGTTTTGATCAAAGAAGTTGTCAAATTGCTATCTGTGAAATAGATTAACAAAAATAATCGGGGAAATGTCACACAGAAATTCAAAGAGCCAGACTGGAATAGTTTGCTGATTAGTACGGTATACTAATTACCGAAAACATTGTACATATATGTGGAAAATGATTGCATTCTTTATTCCAGCGAAAATGTCATACAATTTCGCAAGAAGTCGTCAACGCCTCTTTTGCCAACAAGCTTGCTGCCACTGTTGTATATAAACACAACTAACTTCAGGTCAAAACTTATTTCATCATTTTTATGACAGTCTTCTGTATATTTTGTCTGTTTGTTGAATTATTCTTGTGGATTACTGCCCACATTCATTTAAATTACATGGTAAATATCTTATTTAGGTTGTTCGTTCCTGACTTGAAAATGGATGATGTCGATTATAACGATTTGCACCCGACTGAGAAACCTGAGGGTATTTCTCAGCTCATCCTCTCAAGGGGAAAATTACCAATTAATGAGGAAGAAACAAAATTGAGTCAAAAACAAAAGAAAGGTAAATCAAGGTTTAATTAAACTTACCCGTAGGTACAATTTCTCATCTTAGTTGTGTGAGTTTAACCTATTCAAAGAGGTGAAAGTTTCCTGAATATTTATGGGTCAGGTTTTTGCAGAAAAATTATACATTAAACGCAAAAAGTGAAATTTAAAGCGGATTTAGCATTTTCTAAATTTTTGTACGAAATGCATGGTTTAAAAATTAAAACTACTATTGTTTTCTTAAACACAATTAGGTGTACACGACATAATTATGATCCAAGTATTAAGTGTAACGTTGACGTCACAAGCGGACAATCCACTGCCTCGGGTTGTACTCAATAAGGACCTTTACCGTAAGGCGGTCAGTGCAGGCCTGACCAGTCAACCAGGCTCCGAGATGGAGGACAGACAATATCAACTTGACATAACAGGTATGCACGAAGTCAATGCTTTGTTCGCACTTCCAGTTCGAGTCTTGTTCCATGGGTAGTTTTTTCCGTATGTTTTGAGATATGTGCATGGTGCTCAGTTTTATGTACAAGTAATACTCTTGACTCTAGTAGTAGTACACGTAGTTCAGCTGAAAACAGCTGGTTCGAAGATAAGTCCTTGCATGCGAGTATTGTGTTTGCAACATGGAGTGACAATCCCAAATTGCACACAGTACCATGACAGTACCATGATTCAAGAAATAAACTTTGAATGACAAATATAGTGTAAAGCTGTAATGTTCCTTCTCATACAATTTCCCAAGAATGAGATGATGATAAATTCAATTTGAAGTGTATTGTTTAGGTCTCAGTATGAGCACGGGAAAGTGGAGTGACCTACTCATTCCGACTAAACTGTTAACAGAGGAACAAACACTGTTACAGCAGCATCCAGCGTTAGAGTGGAACACACTAAATAGAACGGACAACAGGTAAAATCACAAGTGACACTTTTACGTATCAGTGGGTCGCTATATTACTTCTTATTTAGTACCCCCATATCAAGTACTGGAATGCACTCTAGAATAATAACATACAGTACATGAATTTCCATTGTCAGGAGCTCTGTAGTAGCCAGTTATGACACAGTTTATGTATTTGGTGCTGTGATCAGAAAAGTGGTTGACACAACTTGTCTTTATAGTATCTTTATTGTTTTAACTACACGTTTCAGGTCTGAAAAAGAAGAGTGTAAAATGCTGCCAATAGCTTCCAGTTTAGACTTAAGAGTTGTTGCAGCTCCAGCAATTACTCATACCTACTCACCAAACGAGGTACATATTGCTCTGATTCGTCTAAATGTACATGTAAACAAAACTGCCTTTCAGCCGAAGGTCCGCTGCTTGCTTTGTCCAGTCATTAAAATACCTAAAGTGCAGAGAAAAATAGAAAAAGAATGATTTGACCACCAAACAATCTTGATGCATATTTTGATCTGGACTTTGTGTATTGGTCATAAATATTTGAATTGGCTGGTATCAAAGGTCAAAATGGTAACAGTCAAGAAATGGACAATCTTTACTGCTGTGACCTTGATTTTGACCCAAATACCTTGGTACTCAAACTTAAACTAGATATAATGAAGACAAGTTTCAGGATAAAGCGATTCAAAAGATATAACTTGCAAAGACAGACAAACAGACACTACTGAAAATATACTATCCTATCAACTTGTATACTTCCTATCCAAAAACTAATCGAATTTTTCTTTTATCTCGTTTTGTCCACAGGTATCATTAGTGTGTGGTTATTCCCTGGAGGTAAATGCAACAAGTGACATGGATTACTTCCTTGCCACACATCAGGCTGAACTGATGTTGGATGTGGTTCATTCGAACTTGTTGGCATTTGTAACTGGATCAGACAATGAAACGAAAATGCCAAAAGAAAAAAGTGCAAAAAGTTCAGAAACGGGAAAGAAGGCACGGGCCGACATGTCCAATTTTACAGCCTTTGATGTACTTCTCACAGCAGGCAGAATATCGCTGATGGTCTATGCCATAACAGATAAGAAGTAAGATTTCCTACTTTTTTGACACTTACAAAAATTGAAAATATTTTGGGAATATATTCTCTCTGAATCTTGCAACGTATAAGACTTGAAGGCATGCTTTATAAAAGTTCAAACAAAGGGTACTGTACAAATATTGAAACTTGTACCACAAGTTTCCTTCAGACGTGCCCCATTTTCAATGTATTGTATTTGTGTATACAAATTATAAATTGGATCACATGTTAGTATTCACGTTTCGGCATTATCCACAGACCACCGGCTGCAATGAAAACCCCGATCCAGAGTAAGCCGAGAAGTAAGTCCGATCTTGAATGGAAGGAAGTTCCGGGATCATTGAACTTTGACAGCTTTTCACTGGACAGTGGACTCGGATCAGTTAGTACGGAGACATCACAGGTATTGTACTTCAGCTTCCAAGGGGCCCTTGTATGACGGACCACCTCAAACAAAAGAGACTGATAGCAGTTTGGATGCCCTTCAACTGGGGATCCTTCATGTAATTCGTAAGGGCCTGTGGTGGGAACACCATCAACACTGTATTCAATGCCAAATTTCACTTCTGATTATTTGTACACTTATGCAACAAGTGATTTTGCCTTTTAACTGTAGGCTCTGGCAGAAGACAGTCGTGTGCTGACTCCATTTGTTTTTGCAACATTTTCACAACCACATAGTTTGTTGTCATGTCATCCAAATACACAGAAATTAGAACTTTCTTGTTACGATATAGTCCTGAAGGGTGCTAATGTGGACCATCCTATAACTGGTAAAGTTTTATTAAGTTAGCATGGATTAAGTACTTGTACATGGAAAAACTAGGAACTGTAGGCATCTTTAGAAAGTTTATTATGATAAGTTGCTGGTAAACGAGAAATTTATGGTAATTCTTTTGTACCACGGTATACTTAATTTTGAAGATAGTGTTTTAGTGTTTTTCAATTTTTTGGATTAAATGTCTTATTCATTTTATTAATCGTAAGGTCGTCAATTAAGTGCAAACTCGCGATATTAATTTCTCAGCAAAGACCGAACATATTTGTGGCGCAAATGTATATGCATTTTTTAAACTCTTGTTGCTACAGATGAGCACAAACTGCTTCCAGAAGTGACTGATTTTTCCTTGCATTGGATTGAAACCCGACCTGGAAAACCTCACATTAAGACTGGCATTCCCCCATCACTCTATACTTTTAGGATATCCGACTTTCTCGTTCAGTCAGGTAAATTTGAATACAATAAATACGTGGACACGTAGCTACGTAATTTCGTCAGTTTCATTACACTCTTGTCGCAAAATATGTAGCATACTTCTTAAGGATTAGCTCACGGAGGAATATGAGTTTTATGTTGTTGGAAAAAACATTTTCAGTTGCTTACATAAATAGTTATCTTTTCTTTATTTACACTAGCTGACGTAGAATTGAAAATTGAGCGTCCTATCAAGTTTAACTTGAGTAAGGACAAGTTGCAGCAGGTGGTCGACTTTGCGACTCACTTTTCTCCCTGTGTTGATAGAATTACTGAGATCGTCTCCACACTAGCCAGCATTACCGACACCAAAGGTATATCTTATTTGTACAAGTAACAATTATTTCTTTCATTCACGTCTAATTGTTTCAAATGAAGCATGCGGTTTCTTCCACAAAGCATGCAAGCATCTGCAAACCAGGTTTAACACATACAAACCACTTACGTTTACTTGATAAAAGAAGTAGACATGTCATGCTGGACACATTGATTTATAATTGTCTATGATTCTTTATGATTTGAATAAAGTGTTGTATATGTTTTGTATGTGTATCAGAAAATGAAGTTGCAGAAGAAATGCAAGAAAGGACTGATACTGGTGCTGCAGTGAAACCGCCAGCCATACTTCGCACATTGAAGCTACTAAGTGGTGTGCATATTACCACAGTTCAAACAATGGTTGCTCTGGAAACAGGATCCATCTCTAAGTCAACAGGACTTCAGTGTAGTGTAGAAAAAGTGACTGGAGGTGTCATTTTTAAGCAAGGCTCAATGGGTAAATATTTTCGAACATTAAACAGTTTTGCTAAGTAAAATATATTGGGAGAGAGGCAATATCTTAATCCGTTGTACCGTACATACTCCATTGCTGGTTCCTTTATTCAGGTTTTGTTGATGAAATTACCCTCACTGGATGCTGCAATGAGTTATTAGTAAAGACTGGATACAATGGCAAATGGAGACCTTTGATTGGTCCAACAGTATGCAGTCTCTCTTTGACGAGCCAATGGTGGGAGTTGAATAGTGAGACGAGCTTACCAAGTATTCTCTGTTTCCTGGATTGTGGAGTTGTAAGGATCATGATTGGACAGGAGCATGTGTTATGCTTTCAGCAGATTGGTGAACATATACAGCAGTTTATGCAGGTTTGTTCTTAAGTGCTTTCTTCAAAATTTGTACAGTATTCAATGTTATCACAATCCAGGGGAACCTTGTTATGCTAAAAAGTATTAACGAGCTTGTACAGAGAGACTAACAGCCATGCACACACAAACAAACAACAGACAGACAGACAGGTGAAAATTATGGTTTAATTCTCAATTGTGCCAGTGTCAAGTTCTGATATGCATGCGCCGTAGCTTAACTGTATCTTTTGTTGGGCAGGAAAACTTTCCGTCAGAAACAAAAGTATCTGAGAAGGGTAATGCCAGCATAGAATCGTCGCAAGAGAAAGAGAAGAAAGCCAATCAGATCTTAACCTACAACAGCTACGATGATTTGAGAGCGGGGGACTTCGACTTTGTTATGGATGAAGGTAAATTGATATTATGCACTAGTCATTACCACGTTATCCAGCTCTTGATTCTTTATCCATATGGTCATACAATTATTAATTTTGAGATATTGCATTGAAAAACAAGAATGCCTTTCATGCCATAAACATGAAAACATAAACGAATGTACTAAAAAGCAAACATTTGACCTTCAAATGACCTTGACCCTGTGTGTTAGTCATAATACATGTGATATTGTCAGATAGCAATCAAAAATTGGAAATTTTACTGCTGTGACCTTGACCTTGATCCAGTGACCTAGTTACTCAAACATGGCCTAGAAGTTATGCAAATGTACCTCCACACCAAAAATAAAATTTCTAGATCCAGCAGTTCAAGAGTTATAAACACACATAAACAGACAGATGGGCAAACCGACAGATACTATACTGAAAACATTCCCTTTTCACACGTGCGGGTGATAACAAGCATAAGCAGAACTGAAAGCATAGAACAACTACACCTTTAAACGATTATCTCTCTTATCCCTGAAGCATCATGTGACATGCTGCCGAACAGTGGTGAAATCCTGTATGCAGTAGACAGTAGTACCGGTTTATCTACAATGACCTGGTGCTATCCACAACCGAGGATCTTAACTGCTGTATCTGTCACTCCAGTGCCTTTCAATATGCCTCAGGAATTCGAAGCGAAATACATTGATGAAAGTATGAAGGTAAGTGTAAATGTACCGTGTGGAAACAAAAGCGATTTGGCTCAGTTATCTTCTAACAAATAATTGACCACTACTATTCCTATTCGACAACTTATTTGAATCAATCAGTTTCATTCATCTGCACTGAAAGGGAATACGCATATCTGCTCCTTTTTCAAAAGTCTCGTGAATTACCGAATGGATAAGTATCATTTACATTCTGCTGATACACGTATTTTAGGTTCCTTGCGTTCTCCAACGTTGGGATGTTCTGTCTCGCCAGTTTCTACCATACAGCAAGTTCTACCTGTCGGAAAATGATTCTAGTGACCTTGAACTTTCACAGCCAGGGTCAGACAGTAGGGTCAAGGTTGAAATGTCGCCCATCTGGAGGGTTGAAATACAGAAACCAGAAGACTTCACCGTGGAACAGTTTGTTTTTCCTCCGTATGTTGGTTACAAAGTACTATAACGTATTAAACATGTTTATGTATCTGCATGGGTGGAAATCTTGCATTCTGGCTAGATGCCTGCATTATTCCTTACGTTCTGTGCAAACAGTATGTATTGACGATCACGAATCGTACATGTTAACAAATCTGAATCAAAAGAGCCTAGAGAGAAATAAATGTGGGAACCATCTAACCTGCATTATGTAGATACATTTGTTTGTCGTTTGTCGCAAATCTGAATGTACATTTGTTTTTTAGAGCCGACGAAGAAGATATGGATCCTCTTGTTTCACCACTTACATTGTCAGCCGCGATGAAAGTGGATTCGGCCTTCGTATCCAGTCTGTTACCCGCAATACAGTGTAATCTATCAGCCTCCTTAGTACAGATTAGACTAGTCAACCACGTCAGCTGCCTGGGAAAAGGTAATATTGTTGATATTTTTACTAAATGGACTAAATGCAGAGAATCCATTGGGAAGGATGGCTTGAAATCAATACAAGTTTTGACCATATATCCCAACATTTGTTGTATGATAGTTTCGTGATATGTCCATTGACGTGTAGTCAGAACTGTTTTGTGGAGAAACGTGATTTCAGTTCGAAATTCCTGTTTGTAGAAACTCCAGGAAAGCTGAAACCGTTCAAACTAGTGCGACCAGTGTCGTGTGATCAGGAAGTTCTTCATTTGAGTTTGTACAGCCCACAGCTATTGTTTACACATCTCCATGGAAACCATCACAAATTTAATGTTGAGGTAAAAAAAAGTGACTTATTGACATTGAAACTTTTGTTGATACAGAAAATGTTCTTTAGACTGCTAACTATGCACAGTGGACATCCGTTAAACAGGCCCGTAATATTTGAAACAAAGTGGTCGTAAAACAATAACAATTGTAAAGTATGAAAAGTAGCTTTCAAAGCGAATTCGGTCATGGCCTCTCAAAATGTTGCTTGAGCCTACAACCCCAGGTCAGTGGGCTAAAATTTGATGATTGGGAAAGCACCTTTATTCCACATGAAGCCCAATGGTCATGTTTATACCATTACCATGACCGTATCTCAATCTTATTTAAACTGCAATCACACATGTAGGTGAGTGGCAAGGGTCAGTGCGACTTTGTGGAGTACAGAAGCTTAACATTGAGGCCTCTTGTGGAACAATGTCAAATGTCAGCACAACTCAGCTGGATTCATAATCCGGAGGTAATTTTCTGTCACTAGGCCTTTTTTTAAAATCATTTGGATTACATTGCACTTTCAGGAGTTTCAAAGTGCGGCGATCGATAAAAAATAAAAATAAAAATTGAACTTGGTCCCAAGAAAGCCAAACTGTTCATAAATATCGATAAAATATTTAATATTTCTCAATCGTCTCCTGACGAAACTCATTATGATGCAAAAATCTTGCCATGTGCATCATGTTTCAACCTCAAATGAGTTTGGGTATTATTTTTGAAATCCCGATTTCAAAGTGCGGCGGAAAATGTAATCCAAAAAATTAAATAAAAAAAGCCTAATTACATAAATGTTCTGAAATGGGAGAAAAATATCAAAAATATTTCAGCGGTACAAACGTTGTCGTGAAGAAAGTAAAATAAAACAAGTTGACGTCTCAGCATAAAATCAGCAATTTTTTTGTGCTTGTTTACTTGTATGCATGGAACATTTAGTACTATTTTATTAGCGAACTTCTGAATAACCAACAGACTATTTTAGGCTTTGAATGTATCCTGGCAAAAGTTTTCGTTTAATGTTTGGAGACAGAGCGAACGCCTCAGGTTAGATCAATCTTTTAAATTCCCATAAACCCATTTAAAAATATATACACGACAGGAAACAGTATTGTTCCTGCGCACATTGTTGAGTAGATATGGAAGGAATCTGTACCTGGAAAACAATAGGCATAACAGGGAATGTACATAGGTCAAACAATAGTGCCAGGTAGCAATTATAAATATGTATTCTCAATAAACACGAAAGGCTCAAATACCTTCGTTAAAATTGCCAGTAGAACATAATTTAAATGTCCGTGATAACAAATTAAGGGTGTATTAGTGCATGTTTATAGAATAAAACAACTTAGGTATGCGATTTAATAATATCTGCAATGACTGGTGAAAAGGAATTATGTGAAAAAGGGCTTGGTAAAGTCGATGATACATACGCAAAAGGCAAGCGGCAAAACAGATGCCAATTTTGGAATTTACTACCAGAAATAAGAAAAGATTTCTATTATAGATATCTGATATAGATTGACTGTGAACAAGAAATTTCTTCAAATATTATGGTAAATTTCATTGTGTAAAAAGTAAAATACCTGAAAATTCCATTTGTGACATTTACCGTTATCTCTGTGTACAGTACGGTGAGGGATTTCACGTAACAATGGCCTCTCTGTGACATTGACGTACATTGCACAAATTTAAAATTGACATTTCCGAGACACTTGCCTTGCTGTTCTTTTCTTATTAAATGAACAATTTAAAATATAAAAAGTGCGGAACACTATGCAGAGGGTAAAATTTTGAACTCTTTGTTGTGACCCACATGCTATGTAATCCATGCACTAAAGCTCTTGTCTCTTTCCGTTAAAATTGAATTGCATTCTACTGGAAGAGAGATGTATTGTTGCGGGTACAGGTACCATGGTTCAAAACACACAAAGTATTTAAAAAATTATCATAGATATTAGAGATCTTACTGGAATTCATACATTCCTTTCCAGGGGTAACACTAAGGAAAAAATTTCAGTAGACCATCCGGACTATAGTGGATCGTCAAAGTCAGTAGTCCGCATACCATGTTCACCAGTCTGAATTATGGCAACAACAGGTGAATGTAATGATTGAGATGCATTT
>JBCAUI010213083.1:0-16762 GCA_038406195.1 Haplosyllis anthogorgicola
GGGCTTACAAATGCTCCAGCCACTTTCCAGAGGCTTATGGAAAACTGCCTTGGGGACCTTCATCTCAAATGGTGCATAATATATTTTGACAACATAATAGTCTTCTCCAAAACTCCCAAAGAGCATCTACTCTGGTTGAGGGCAGTTTTTGATAAACTGTTTCAGGCAGGCCTAAAACTCAAGCCCAGCAAATGTGAGTTTTTTAGAACTCAAATTACCTACTTAGGCCACATTGTTTCAAATAAAGGCATTGAGACAGATCCCAAGAAGGTTGAAGCTATCTGGAAATGGCCAACTCCCCAAACTGTGATGGATGTAAGAAACTTTCTTGGGTTTACAAACCACTACAGGTGCTTCATACACCAGTATTCCCATGTAGCATGGCCCCTTAACAAGCTTACTTCAGGTGAAAATGCTAAATTCAAAAAAAGGGTCATCCAATGGACCAATGAGTGTGAAACAGCTTTTACTAAGTTAAAAGGGATATGCTGCTCTGCTCCCATTTTGGCCTATGCCCATTACACAAAACCCTTCAAAGTTCACACCGATGCAAGTGAGCTTGGACTTGGTGCCATGCTATACCAGAACCAAGATGGAATAGATCATGCCTACGCAGTTTTATTGGCCTTCTCTAGTGCCAGACATGGAGAGACATGTCAAGCAGTGTGAGCACTGCATCAAATTCAAAACCAGTCTGCAGAAAACTACAATGTGTCCTTTGAAAGCAACACATCCTCTTGAACTCATCCACATGGACTACTTGACAATAGAATCAGGTAGAGCAATGTCAGACAAGGATGTTAACATCCTTATAGTTACAGATCACTTCATGTGCTTCACACAAGCTTTTGTGACTCCAACTCAAACTGCAAAAATAGTTGCAAAAACCCTTCAGGATAACTACTTCATGAAATTTGGGATTCCAGAAAAATTGATCAGTGATCAAAATTTCAAAAGCAGTTTAATTGCAGAGCTTTGCAGTCTTGCCAGAGTCAAAAAGCTGTGTACAAGCCCATACAGACCTCAGACAAATGGTCAGTGTGAGAGGTTCAACAGTACTCTAATCTCAATGTTGGGGACATTACCCCAAGAGACTAAGCAGTCTTGGCAAAACCAAATTGCAACTTTGGTTCATGCCTACAATTGCACAAAAAACAATGCTACTGGGTTCAAACCCAATTTGCTCATGTATGGAAGGGAGCCTTTGCTCCCAATTGATCTCAAATTTGGAGTACGGACCCCCGACATAACAGCAGTCCCCACCCATAAAAATATCCAGAAGGATATTTATCCAGAAGGATATTTATCCAAACTGGAATGGGCTTTTAATAAAGCTTCTGAGATCAGCTCCAAAGAGAGCTTAAGACATAAGCATTATTATGACAGGAAAGTTCACTGCACATGCCTTGAGCCTGGTGATATGGTCTTGGTGTGGCAGCATGCCTTCAAAGGGAAACACAAAATTCAGGACAAATGGGAGAATACTCCCTATGAAGTGCTTCACAAAGTTGATGCTCAGTTACCCATGTTTTGGGTACAGCATGCTACAGATAAATCCAAGGTCCATGTGCTGCATCAGAACATGTTGTTTCCACTGCTTTCATGGTTAACGGATGCAGATGTCTCATCATCTACTTCACAGACTGGCAGCAATATTGACTCAGAGGAGTCAGATGATGAGGACTCAGCTGATGACCAGCCATATGTAGGTCCCATCACCAGGAGCAGAGCCAAGGCCTCTACTCCACAATGCAATGCTGTGGTCTCTAAAGCAAATTTGTTAATGGTGCAACATTTTGAGATACATGTGGGAAATAGCTTTCGCTAGCCTCACACTGAAGTACTCAATTTTTGTTGATTAACAGGTGGGTGATCATTATATCACTCAGCCTAGGTGGTCTTTATGATGACTACCATTGTATTTTTCCTGTCTCATGAGGTTTTCACTTTCATTTCTTTCACTCCAAGTGACAATTTGTATCATGACCTATTTTCAAGGGGGTAGGGAATATTGGTATTGTCTAATGTTGGTCAAACTCTATCAGTGAATGGTGAGACATAGGGCAATGATGAAGTTGGATTATGGTATAAATCTGATGAAAATGATGAGGGAATCTGGAGATTTCCAAGGAATATTGATGTTGGTTTGGATTTTGTTGAGTTCTTGTTGATTACTACAGATAAATGGTTAATAAAAAAGACACAAGACATTCTGGTTTTAGGGCATGATGTATTTATGATCTGTGAGATGATTGAAATGATTGGACAGATTGATTGGAAAAACTGTCTAAAAGACTGATTGAGCAGTGGGAGACTGGGTCTTAAAAATAATGAAATTGTATAAAGAACAAAAAAATGATTGACTCAAGGGGTTCCGTAAATGCCTCCCACTCTGAGTAAAATACTAAGAATCATAAAAAACACTAAAAAATAACTAGGAGTAAATCAATCAAATCACATAGAAAATCACAGGCGTATAATTATCAAGTACAAAGGTGAAACAGTCTCCAGCAGTGTCACTGTGGGTAGGCACAGAGGCCTCAAAAACCCGTAAAAATTAGAGCTGCTGTGGGTGGCTGCAGTTGAGGGCTCAGCATGGGGACTGGCTTACTTTGTCTCCTCCTCGGGTTCGACCTTGGCAGTGGCAGCGTGGGTAGCTAGTTCCCTGGCATAATGAGGGAGACCTGCGTGGGCCTTGTCCATGTGTTTGCCCCAGGAGTCTGAAGCATAGACTCCAAAATCTGGGCAGTACAGGCAAGCCAGGAGAATGTGGAGATGCTCACGGCAGGTGTGAGCCATAGCAGACACCCTATTGCCGGTGTTGTTGCTGCAGTGGCAACAATAGTATCGCTTCTCACTGGTATCTTTCCTTTCATAGCTGGGGACATCCTCAGGTGAAATGCTGGCTGAAATCAGCTGGTCTTCCAGCTTTACATAGTAACAGGTGGGCACCCCCACTGCCGAGCTAGAAGCCGTAGAAGTTGCCTGAGGTGACTTAGTCTTGGCCTTCTTGGCTGGAGGCAAATCCTGAGGAGGGGCCATGGTGGTGGAAGATGCTGGTGTGGGGGGCATTGATTGTACAGGCCCTCTAACAGGTCCTGGAAATGCTGGACATTGGCACCTGTGGAGCATATAACTAACATTAGTGATAAAGTGCATGATAAAGAACTCATGTGTGGTTATAAATCAGAAACAATAGCAACAAATCTGTCAATGTAAAATATGCACCAGCAAGGCCCATCTGGGCCCAATGCATGGCCTCCCCAAAGATTAGCCAGCCCTGGCCAATCATGTTGACTGCGAGCTCAAACATATGGGAAGCCTGCAATAAAAGGGAAACCTTTAAGCTGTAGGGAAGGCTGGACTATTCAGTTTTCTTCCAAGAATAAAAATAATAACAATTAAAATTTGAGCAGCAAAGTTGCTAGCAGATACTCATGCCGACCATGACCTGCTGGGCTTCCACCTCAGTGAGGACATTTTCCGAACCAAAGTGGGTCTTGGCATCAAAGCAGATATCTTTCAGATGTTTGATGCCAGCTGCCTGAGCTTCCTTGCCAAGCTCCTCAGTGTCAATGGCCTCAAAATGTGTGAGCATTGGCTCCAGCCACTCTGGGTGCTCTAGAAACAGAAAAGAAAGTCATTACAACCGATAAATAACTGAAAAAAAAGAAGGATCGAGCATTAAACTGAGAGTTGTAACTAGCACCTACCTTCCAATTCATGAGCTGCTTCCTCCTGCAGCCAATCTGCTTCTTTGTTGGGCACTTCAAGCCCACATTTGATGGCCTGGATGTGCTGCTCATGCTCTGCTGGTCCCTGCAACAAAGAATAACATGGCAAAAGCACAAGCAGGAGTGCTGTGGGTTGCTGAGGCCTCAGTTGAGGGTTCATTTCAGACCCACTGCGGGAGGCCACAGTTGAGGGCTCAGCACCAACCGAGAACTTATTTGGCAGGAAAACTGGTACCTGCATACAGCAACCCACAGGAGTGTCCCTTGCACACTAGTTGGAAAGGCAGCAGTCATTTTTTAAGTAAAATTTGGCTGAAAACTCCAAGATTACAATCAGTCTCACAGGTAATGAAGTAAAACAAACAAGTAAACATGTGTACAAATCATTTAAATAGATAAAAGAGCCTTAACCTGATGAGCTGCAGCATAATCCTCCTCAGTGAGCAGTCCTGCCAAAGCCCCAGCCTCCACCTCACCAGGATCAATCTCATGGCCTAGTCTGCCTTCTGCATGCTGGATGACTTGCAAGGCCTCATCCACCATGTAACTAATGGTGGTGAACCCCTAGGAAACAACAAAAACTGGTTACGAACTGAAGTGGGTGATAATATAAGGTTTTCCTGATTTAAAAAGTGAGCACAAGGCAAAGACTGGCTAAAAACTCACCCAAGATCTCAGCTGAGCTTGGTAGGATCACTCCTCCAGGTCCATTAGAAAATCAAACTGCCCTGGGGCTGATGCCATTGTTTGAAACAAAGTGACTTAAACTGATGTAAAAAATTGTTGAAGAAATCAGAAAACCACGAAAAACTGGGGAACCAGGTCAAATCTAAGTGGATCACTGCTGGTTTGTGATGGAAAGTTGGATTGCTTCAGTTTGTATGATAAACTAAGGAAAATGGCAAAATCACCCAAGAAATGTGAAAAACAGTGTAGAGAGAATAAATTTGCATGCCAGTTGATTGAAATAAGTAAGAAGAGTGGGAATCCACTACGAATCATTAGATTTAAGCAGAAAAGTGCATTTTCTGGCTGAAACAGGTAGGGATATTGTACAACTAACACAGTAACACCGTGCATGATAGAAAACTAAGAAAATTTAACACTATTCCAGCATGGCAATCACTAAAACCTCTAAGAGGAAATATGATGACAAGGGAAACAGGATAGTGGATGATAAAGAGAAAGAGAATGCACCACCGGCAGATGAAAATGTACCAGGGAAGGAGGCAAATGAAGGGGGTGCAACCCAAGATGAAGGAAGTAAAGAGAACACAGAACAGCCACCAGAGGGTGCTGTAGACAAAGGAGCTTTGTCAGTAGGTGGTGAAACGGTGTCGGGTGATGCAGTGCATGCTAAAGAAGGGAAAATCACTAAGGAAATGACGGATAAGGTAAAAGAAAACAAGGGAGATCTAGCATCAGAACCCTCAGCCTCCACACCAGCATTGCCAGTGCAAGCTGAAGTCCATAGTGATGCCCAGCCAGATCTGAGAGAGATGTGGCTAGAAGCGAAATGCCAGTGCAAGGAGGTTGCAGAGGAAATGCTAGATCTGATGTATTCTCCTGGTGATAGTAAGGAGAAAAAAAATGAAAAACCATCCTGGTCAGTGAAACTGTCACTGAAATGACAGTGCCGACGAAAGTAGCCCCCAGGAAAGGTTCAGCCTTTTCCAGCAGTGAGTACCATCAAACTAACTCCCATGTATGTGTTGTTCAAACAGGTTGAGGGAAAGACTTGGACAAAGTGCGAGAGATGGCAAGGACCAAGCAAACAGCCTTGCTGACAGAGGCACAAAGAAACAAATGAAAAGAGAGAAGAACAGAAAGGCTGAAGAAGAATGGGAGGAGACACTAGGGACAAAACTAGGGAAGCAACCCAGAAAAGGAATTCCAGCAACTCCCACCAGGAACACTGGACTGTTGTATGGGGGAGGTGCCAGAGGGAAAGTGGGCCAGGCAGGGAAGAAATCAGGGAAGGCAAAAGCTAAGTCAAAGGCTTGAGCAGAAGGTGGCAACAGTGATGACAAAGACATACAGCAAGTAAGGGGAGGTGGAGTGAAGAAACCTCACAGATACAGGCCAGGAACTGTGGCACTCCAGGAAATTCATCACTATCAGAAAACAACTGAATTGCTGATCAGAAAATTGCCATTCCAGAGGTTGATCTGAGAGATCACCCAAGACTTCAAGACAGATCTATGTTGGCAAGCCACCGCTGTCATGGCCCTTCAGGAAGCATCCGAGGCTTACCTGGTAGGTCTCTTTGAAGACACCAATTTGTGCTGTATCCATGCCAAATGGGTAACAATTACCTCAAAAGACATCCAGCTGGCCAGACGTATCCGTGGAGAGTGACTCTGAGAAGTTTCAGGACACTGTGGGGTCACTGAGGCCTCAATTGAGGGTCTGTTTCATGGCCGCTGTGGGTGGTCATTTTTGAGGCCTCAGTAACCCACAAAATCAAGCAGTACATAAATGATTTCAAACTGCCAATCATTAACAAACATTTATCTGTGTAATCATTTTGTTCAGTTCTAGTTGTTAATCCATATTTAAGTTCATGAGTAAATGTACGGCAGTTACAGTGGGCAACGAGGTGTTTGAAATTCCTGGGTTAGAAGCATATTGGACTGGAAATTTTGTGGAACGACGTATAAACTCGAAAGATATTAAGGTTAATTGTTGTTACTGTTGTTTATTATTTTTACTCCGCAGTCAGGGTTGTTGGCTGATGATTAGATGGTGATAGAGTGTACGAAAGTTATTACAGAATTAGTTCATCCGTAATAAAGGAAGTAGTACCGAGGAGTAAATATTTTGTTCAAGTTTTTGATTCTCGCATGTGCATGGCATGGGGACATGCCACGGTTTAAGGGGGAAGAATGTAACGATATGACAAATAAACTATATCGTGGGAGATCTTCATCGGCACTGTGGGAAAAGACACATGTACACAACTGCATTGGCGAATCCAGGATTTCCCGTAGGGGGGTGCCCGGCCCGTAGGGGGGTGCCAATCCAATTTTTCACCTATTTTCTCCCAAAAATTGAGAAAAACTGCATGAAAATGAAGAAATTTTGGGCCGTAGGGGGGGCGTGCACCTCCCGTACCCCTTTAGATCCGCCAATGAACTGGAAGTGACATCACTGATGACATCATAAGGTCACGTGACAATAACAAACTGCCAATCATATAAAAGAAAGGGGTCTGGGGGTTCCAAACCAGAGGGATCAAAGAGCTCATGGGGGTAACTCCATTTGTACATTCCTAAGAAATACTTGGTGGTGCTACAGGTAAATATCAATGAATTATGTACTAAACTAGAGGGAAAGTCAGTGACTAACTAATATCTACAGTATGCACCTACTATGAATATGTGATGCTCTCCAATTACGATACATTCATCACCGAAATAATCACATAATTTGTTAACTGACTGGTAATTAAAGTTAATGTAATTCATATTTATGAATGAAGAGGATTGATAACAAACTGTTTCTGTCATATCCTTCTCTGCAAGTTTAATAAATCAAAGTTAAATAAGTGATTTAAACATTTTCCATCTCAGGCTTAAAATACCGATATATAACTTTTCATACTGGTTACCGAAAATTTTTCATAAAAACCTAGTTCTACCGGTATTTCGAATATATCCAGCTCTAGTTGTCAGCGAATGATCAATTTAGTGCAAATAGTTCTCGAAGAACACCGTGACCCGAGCCAAATCGAAACGTATTTGTGGATCAGAATTGCATAAATTCCAACGCAGCTTGTGTAGGAACAAAAAAAACTAGTCCTCGCCAGTGCAGCTACCTTTACCCTTTTCAAACTCTCGACCTTATTCCTTATATTCGAAAAATACATGCAGTTTGTTGAACATGTCCAACTTTCATTTATTTTGATAACTTAGTTCGAAAATTTGGCTTTTGGTTGCATTTTATCATGGCTTGCTGTTACTTACCTGAATACAGAAGTGGTTAAACATCAGTAGTTTGAAACATTGCCATTGCTTCTGGGAGGTTTCAGGCGGATCCTGCATAATAGAAATCATGTACAGATATACTGCATGCATGCAGCTTCACTTCGTTGTTTTATGAAATTTGCATCACATAGTGTCTTATTTGAATAATTGATTTATATAATTTTGTTTACCTGCTGAATCTTGTATTTCTGCATGTAAGGTATGAACTGAAACAGGAAGCCAGGAATACATGCTGCAAAGAATATGATCTGAAACGAACGTTACATTTACTATTTTTGAGCAGCAGGTGAGGCAGTTTTGTGTTAATGTTCATCAGTTTGTTGGACTCTTTTTAGTCTCTGCATGTTAAAGTCTACTTAAAGAATTCGGTCATGAAATGCAAAAGGTTTACGTAAAAAACATTCATATTACTTCATGTAAAATTAATGATCCAAATGTTGCGATCTGGAACGCTGAGTAATTATTCGTCATGTGAATCCAGTATTTTCCTAGTATATCTTGCAATGGATTGTCGGGGAAATGATCCAGAACATTTTCCACAAGAGGTAATCCTTTGCGAGAATATACTGTCCAGTTGCTAGCTAATTCCATTGAGACGCTGAAGCTTTCTAATGTCATACAAATAGGAGATTTGAATTGAATTTCCCCCAGTCGAGGCACTCTAGATGAGCAAGATGGTTGTAATGATTTGCTACAGGCTGTATCTGCAACCTTCAACAATGGCAAACAGTTCCAAGTAATGTACATTAGTACTTGACCTCATATGCGGCGAAAGTTCGTATCTACTCAGTACGTTTAGTGCTCTTTCCCCGAATTTCATCCACGCTATTTAAACCAGTAGCTTTGGTACACGAAGATACGTATTCTCGTGTCGTCTTAAATTTTTTGAAGTAAGGGTGTACATGGGTAACACAAAACTACACAATAGACTATTGAACACGTGTTAGATGTATTTATGAATACAATAGAGGAACGACCTCAAATTGAGGGACTGTTTACCGCAGTCAGTATTCAACTTCGAAATTTTATGATGGTTCAGTTGATTCAAATATATTGGAACCTTAGCAAAAACAAATATTCTTATAAATCTAAAATATTGCAGGATTAAACTAATTTAAATTAAAGGGTAGGGGTTTGCTAAAATAACGAAATCTTTCGTTTGAACTCTTTACATCTAAATTTTAATAAGCATGAGTTTCATTTTAGCAGACAGAGATCTGGGCTCTGCTAAAAGCAGTTCCCTTCCCAAAAATTGGCGTAATGCACATGATATTGAAACTGTTGTTTACTTACGAGGTTACAGTCAGGTAACTTCTAAATCTTGTGCGATATTCTGATAATTTGATAGGCAGCACTTTCCTGGAAATGTAGAAGAGGTTCTATTTTCCATCGCGTTCGATTTCTTGTAAGGTGCTACATTTTTTATGTGGAAGATCATTTTTTTTAAAACACAGGAAAAACGAAAGTGAAGCTATTTTATAGCCAGATTGTACAGCAAATTACTCGTCATTGTCCTTTTTAGCACTTTTTGAATAACATTTAAACACTATGTGACATTGTTATTCAGCTGTTTATGTGACATTGTTATTCAGCTGTTTAGAGTCTTTATCAGTATCTTTAATATTCACATACTGCTATAAATTCTTTCTAACAAGAGAGAATTATTTGTTTAAAGTGACAAACTTTCTAAAGTCCAATGTACAGAAGGGGATTTTCCTTATAACTAAGGAAATTCCTTATTTTTAACTTATCGTTGAAATTTGTTCCCTGCATTGTATCATAGTATACATGCATGTATTTAATTTATACTGCTATTGTGTGATCTTTTAATTGAATTAAATATATTTGACTGGTTTTTAAATGATTTTTTTTCTAACATTTAATTTTAAAGTAAACAAATATTGGGGACACAAGGCCAACCTGACAGTTAACATACATATCAATAATAATTAATTGCTAACAATAACTTGGAAGCTCCAGTATGGCATAAATGTACATTTTGGATTCTGAGATAAAAATGTTAAAAATAAGGAATTTCTCTTTTTTTATTATAAATGAGTGAATCCTCACTGATACAGTTTCTTCCAACATGAGCTCCCTTAAGAGCTACAATTTTGGTAAGGCTGTTTAAGACAACATCTAGTTCTCAATGGAGGACTTGCGAGGAGAAAACGTCAATTAGTAGAAAGTCAAGAATCCTCTATCAAATAGATAACATCATGTTCGAAGAAAAAGTAGGAGTGTCTACTTTCAGTGACTTGACGAGTTTGTAAAGAAGATGGAATACTACTACAACATTGATTTTTTGAGTAGAATGTTTGTTTTATCCTTTTACATTATGTCGTTTTATCATAACAGTAGGTGGATACTGGACAAAAGTCCCGACAATGTAGCAAGGAGGAACATATTTGCGGCGAGATAATGTTCTTGAACTTATCCGTCCATGGCTATTTCGAAACTTTGTGACACGCTGATGGACTGTCATAATTTAGTTTAAAGTTGAAGTTTTAAAGCTGACCAGCAACCACCATGAAGAGCTTAATGTCGTATTTCATCCTATTTGTAAATTGGCAGGGGTCAGAGCAACATGGGTGATTGCGCGGTCATTTGGCCCAAAACAGGTCTAGTAGGTGCTGCCACTTTGCCACTTCCGCGCAGCTAACACGCTTTGCTAATATACAAGCGAAAAATACAATCCATAAACCTATCACACAAAAGCATAGAATGGCGTCAAATGGATTCCAACAGCTAATCGCAAGCAAAAGCAACGACAATAATCATTGGTGGGTCCAGGGGGGACGCCGGTGCGCCCCCTCTAACAGCCCAAATTTTCATTTTCACAGGGTTTTTGAAGGAATATTAAATGGCACCCGTTCCACCTACCTGAAGGCGCCCGAGCGCCTCTCCAACGAGAAATCCTGGATCCGCCCATGATAATAGTGAGGTAAAACTGTAATGAAAACTGGATTGGAGTACATCCCTGACTGCTGTCAAAAAGAGCATCAGCCAGGGACTGTACATTTTGTCAAACGTTTTTGGGGGGATATTTATATAGTTTAACGTCAACCTTAATTAAGTAAATAAGAAAATTAATACATGTAATTGCAACTGATCATTGGCGGATCCAGGGAGGGGGGGCGCAGGAGGCACCCCCCCCCCCCCCACGGCCAAATTTTTCTTCATTTTCATGCAGTTTTTCTCAATTTTTGGGCGAAAATAGGTGAAAATTGGGTTGGTGCACCCCTACGGGCTGGGTGCCCCCAAAATCCTGGATCCGCCAATGCTGATAGACTACTACATCAACAGAAGATAAGATGTTTTTTCTAGAAAATTTCTAGAAAATTAGTAGAAATGAAGATATGTAAGGGTGCTGTTAACAGGTTGACTATGGCTTCGTTTGCATACAACGCTAACATCAACCGTATTATTTGACTTGCCGTCTTGCAAGTTTTGGGCATATTTCTCACTTTGAATTATCGATTCAACTTTGTGCACAATGTTAAGTACATCTGATACCATCATCTCTTTGGTAACTTCTTTTAGAAGCTGTTCTTGGACATGTTTGTGACAATTATGCATTAAAAACATGAACTTGATCACTTCATCTTTGTTCGTAAACTCACAGTTGCTTGCCAAGTCATGTAACTTGGTCATAAAATCACTTTGATCCTTACAATGATTCAAATAAAGGGAACTGAGTTGATACCAAGCATGTATCATGCTGCTAGTCGGCTTGAAATACACATCAAACATGTCAAGGACCTTGTCCAATTCATGTTTGTGGGTGGGATCCGTAAAAATCAGATCTTTCTCATAAACCTCATAAACCTTACCACCCATCCAGTTGAGTAACATAGCAACTTTCTATTTTCCATCCAGTTTTGAGAATGGACCATAAACCAGTAAGTTATTGACTTGTAACTTAAACTTGTTAAAGGACTTGTAAATGTTTGTACTTCCCCAGTTAAAATTGAGTTTATTGATTGGTACACTGATTGTTTCAGGCATTGTGATGTTTGGAGGTATAACCAGATGAAAAACTGGAAAGACAGAGTTGCCATTCAACAATTGACACAAATTCTGTATATGACAGAATGGAAAAACATCCAAAGGATTTGTGATCATGATAGGGTTAAAACCTTGACCAAATGGGTAAAAATACTAGGATTTGTGGTGTTAAGCGATGACAAATTGACTTCTAATTGTTGGAGTTACAACACAACAGGTCACAATATAAACAAATACCTGTCACTTTTGGAAAAAATTCTATTTCAGCTGTGAAATGCATTAAACTGTATGTATTACCAAATAAAATTTTGTGGTGGTAGAAAATACCAAGCCAAACATAGATTGAGCCTTTGCTGAAATGACTCTAATGTTGGAACACCAATTGAAAATGTGTAAAATACTGACAGGAAGTAGATCGTGGCCATTTTGGTGTCATGAGCACTGATAAAACACACGAAGATGAAGCAGCTGAAATGATTGTCACTTTGCATCAAAGTCTGAAAAGCATAGATAAAATGGCAATACCTGCACATAGATATGATGTTCATTGGTGGATCTAGGGGGGGCACCAATGGCAGATGCCCCCCCGAATGGCCCAAATTTTCTTCGTTTTCATACACTTTCCGCTAAATTTTGGGTGAAAATAGGGGGTGGTGCCCCCCCCAACAGGCCGCCCCCCCAACAGGTGCCCCCCCAATGGGAAGTTCTGGATCTGCCCCTGATGTTGTTGCTCCTGTGAGTATCTGGAACAATGTTCAGTTGATTTCCTTTGAGGAAATTGGCTTAAAAGTTCACAAAAATTAGTTGAAATTTCAAAGGTTCACTTTTGGAAACCAGCATGGTTCCTCCATTTTGAATTTTCAATGTCACCACTTTAGGCAATTTTCACAGTCAAACAAAGCTCTGCCATTGCATAAAAACACAATCAATTACTTCCCTGAAGGCTCCTAATTGTTTCTTCTGACACCATATGATAGCTTGCAGCATTTAACATAGACAAACTATCTGTTTTGTAATGATAATTTTATTTGAGCAACCATTGCTCCTTGCTTGGTTCCAACAACAACAGATGGCGTACCCGACGGTGGGTATGGATTTCAGCTGAGTACAGGCAAAACGTTACGACACGTTATACACAGATATATGATATCCCTCCCACTAAAATTCACGACTCTCGTGTTTTAATTTATTTCAGAGCGCTTGGTGAAGCTGTACGATTACTACGAGGGAACCTTCCAGGATTTCCTGGGTCACGATGATTCGGTTCGAATCGTTAAGTTCTCTGCGGATGGTCGACATCTCTACTCGACAGCGAACACAGAACTACTCACCTGGACAGTTAATATGTGATGATGAATCCGGGGGAGGAGGGGGAGGCGCAAGGGACGTATCCCCTCCAGTATTCCCAATTATGTTCATGGTGTTTTGGGGGAAAACTGGAATTTCAGGTCAAAATTTCAGTTCATTAAGAAATTTTGAACCCACCACTGCTTTTGATACATAAACAATCCCTGAAAGCCTGCTTCTGCTTTCTTACAAAGGAGGTTGCCGTGACCTAGATATTTAGATTTGAAGAAGCAGCTATTTATAACTCAAATATTACGATAATTGTAACTTAGTTGATAATAATGTATAAAGGCAACAGTATGCACCAACGATTTACAAAGATGGTTACATCCAAGGAAAGATATGTGTATTTTATCAGGGATGTTTTGTAAAGATTGAGTTCATTCCAATTTACAGGTTACACCTTACACATGACATTGTGTAACTTGTACCACCATAGTTTACACCAAACTTGCACCACAAATTATCTACGTGTAAAAGAGCTGCTATTAATACTCCAATAAACCGTCCGAGCAGCCGTCCTAAATCTGAACACTTCCATTGCCTTTTATTGGTGTAAATATACATTACAAGTATTTGTTAAAAGCTTACATTATATGGATGAATTATATTTTTATTAATGTTAGATTTTTTCTGCAATAAATGATGAAGAAAATCCCACAGAGTGAACTTTTATTTTGCTTCCCGCACAATGTAGTATTTATCTTTGGAGATAAAAAAGAGATAGATCGCTCCTAAATACAAAGATAACTGATTATTAACTTTATTATTAGAGTAATAGCAAAAATGTAGATGCTGGGCCAAAGATAGCCAACGACCGACTGGTGGTGGGCCGAGATTCAAATGGGCCGAGTTGAGAATGCACCAACCACCTAGCGGAAAAGTGGTGAAACATCAGTGAGCGCCATCTGTCGTTAGTCTTTGTGAACACTTCAAACGGCCGCCATATTGTATTTTGGGGTTTGAATTTTGAGACTTATTTGATTAAATTATTGAAAATAATTGGACTAAGATCACCTTTAGGATAAGATATGTCCTGGTTTATAATAATATGTGAGGTAATGTATATTTTAAGCGATAAACTATGACCATTCAAGCACCCAATGGCCCCGAAATTGTGGTCCAAAGATTTGTTTTATGGCCAAAGAAATTTTGGAACGAAACAACAACACTGTTAAGGATTCCCTAAAAATCCTCTACGTAATTAAATATGCAATAAATAATTGGAGTTTTATCGGACAATTAATTTGAATGACATATGCAAACATTTTAGTGCATGTTTGGGTGAGTAATGGCAACAAATATGACTAATATCATTATGTCACAAGAAATGGCGGGTATTTTATCATGTTTTGGTGTTTGATTGAAAATTCTGGAGTCCCCCATCCTGATCAAGACATCTTGAACTATTTTCAGTCATTCAACGTTGATAAACAATAAAATTTTGGTAAATTAAGATGCCCGTCAGTGTTTTTATGGCTCTGTAAAGCGTGCACAGGGTTTAGTTGTTTTTGTTGACATTTCAGGCTACACACCTGGCCTTTCTATGTGCACGCTAGACTCAAGACAAAAGTCACAATTTCTTTCAGTTTAAATTAACAAGACAAAGTAACAATAGGTCAAGTGATTTATCATTAGGTAAAATAGGACCTTCTTTTTACGACATCCCATGTAATTGACACCCCGTCTTGTGTGACATTTTTGACTGAAGCCTACTACACTGGACTTTCACATTTCTTTTGAGCCACACTCTCTCTTACACGACACTTTCAGATAAAATAAACTGGCGTTTATCGAGTGTAATACCTACAACCATTAGTTAACTCCTCTCTTTGTAAGGCCAAAGTTGAGTATCGCTCAAAACGGGTGACACTAGTGTGAAATGCATGTAGCGATACTCATCACTTTTGTGAACCTAAAGTGATGAGTGTCTCGCAAGAGGTGTGAGTAATTGGAATCCAAATAGAAAAACGTGTACTTCACGGATGTTTTGATTTAAACATGTTTGTTTCGTTTTCTTTCAGAATGACTAATGATGTCGTCAGTAACATAACAGAGAGAAACGTTTATGGATTTATGGAGAAGTAAAGGAGGAAAATAATGAAAGACAAGGATAAAGCAGACAAGGGTGGAGGGGATAGTCCGTCTCATGTGGCTATCCCCAACCCAACATATACACGGTGGCTTCTGGAGGCTGTGCGCAAGATCAAGTCTCAAAAGCAGAGGCCTTGCCTGGAGCGTATCGGTGTTGTTGTGAAAAATAACCATGGTAACATCAGCATGGATACCATCAAAGAACAGCTGGAGTTAGCAGTTCAAGCTGGAAAAATACTGTGTGTGTGTAATAAGGGAGTTTACTCATACAGAGACCCTGCACGGGTGTCCACAGTGACAGGCGTACCGACACGGACACTTACGGTTAACCGAAAGTCCGACTTGACAAAGATAATTATAAGAAGTATTGGGGAGTTAGGGGACAAGGAAGGTGGCTCATCGTTAAAAAATATCGAAAAATATATCCGGCGGAGTTACCAGTTGGAACTCGATGACAATGTAGATTTGACGCATCAGTTGCGCTTATCTGCGAAAAGAGCTTTAAACTCAAACCGTCTTCGGCATGAGGGTCGGATATATAAAGTACCTAACACTAATAATAACAATTCGTCAGAACAGACATCAACAGCAACGACGACGACACTGCCTCGACCTCCTGCAGAACCCAAGGCGAAAGTTGAGCCGAAACCCGAGGCAGAGGAAATAGTCGATATGGCAGCAAAGAAATCACAAAACAAGGTGCGTGTGTGTCTGAGCACGCACATGTGTGAGTGTGTGCATGTGTGTGAAGTATTCCACTGCATCAGTGCAGATGAAAAATACTGTTGTCCAGTAAAATGAGCATATTTACTGTACAGAGTGATGTTTTAAGTGCAATTAAGCTACATCTTACCCTACTGTCCAAAAATTATTGGAGAATGGCATTATCCATTGTACATAATTTTGTCAGCCTGAGTGCTCTGTAACATGTAACGTGTTGTGCTTAAGAACTGGACTTGCACTGCAGGCACCATGGACAATTCAGTATGCTTTAGTAGATAGTAAGTGGTGCATGTCGTCCGACATCCACAATACATTTCTGAACTATTGCAGTTTTGCCTCAACCACCGAACACCTTTGCGTGAAATTCGTGCTGGGCAATGACTTCCAACTTGACTTTTAAATGATGTCATCTGAATGGTTACTTCGTAAAATTGGCGGACGATCTAAAAGCCAAATCAATATTAGCCAGTTATTGCCCGACGGACAGGCCTTATTTTGGACAGTGACAAATGTAATAGTAAACAGCACGACATTGCATCGGGTTTTATACATTGTGTGTTTGTTATATATACAGTTTGTTTTATGTTTACAGAAGGTGGCGAAGCCGTGTCCGCTGTGCAGCTTCTGTCAGTGTTCCGCCGAGAAGAACAAGAACGGTGAAGCCGAGGAAATGATCTCCTGCGCAGACTGTGGCAACAGTGGTAAGATACAGTGGTGCAAATCTGTCGGTTTAAACCTCAGTACAATAGAACTTGTCTTGAGCGACACCTGTCTTAAACGACATCATATCTTTTAACGACACTTCTCTCTGCATACAACATTGTTAAAACATGTTTAAATGACCCTGTCTTGGGCGACACCCTGCCTTTT
>JBCAUI010213194.1:0-16762 GCA_038406195.1 Haplosyllis anthogorgicola
TTAAAATTGCAAGTCATCACAAACACTTATACACTTTGTTAAGATGACTAGATCTTAAAAGCTTCGAAATTGTGAGGCATCACAAACATTTTACAAACCTGACTTTCTAGTACTACAGATAGTATATCACTTGTGTGTTGTGACATTATGAGTCATCACAATTTTGTTGAATTGGTAAAGTCATTACATGCTAGCCAAGAGAATTATCTGTTGATACAGACATATCATATTATATATAAACTTGTGACTCTAATGCAAGGAAACATTACATTGTTTATGAGATACTATGAGTCAACACCATTCTGTTTAACTGTCCAAGTTGTTATATGTTATTCAAGAGATTTGAGTGTCAAAACAGATATTGTATTAAGTAAAATCTGGTGTCTATAATGTAGATGTAAATGATAAGATAAACAAAGTAAAACCTGTATCGTAAATTTTATTATATACAATATATAATATACTATAACTACATGTTACTAAGTACTTTAGCATTAAGATGTGCACATGAGGAATGTTAGATGAACAAAGGGTGTTAAATAATCGCATGACAGCATTAATTCTTACTGCCTAGTGAGATACTAAGACACTAACATTCGGATACAGCATTTGTATATATGTTAATTTAGTTATGTTAACTATTTTATTTAAGTTGTTATTTTTTATTTTCTTTATTAAATTGATATTGATACTAAAAAGTTAAGTCAGGTAAGAGAATATACAACATTTGTGCACAAGAGGGTGGCTTGTCACAACAATCCTAGGATTTTCTATTGTGCCAGTATACGTAGATTAATTACAGACACTGCAGATGCTGTGACAGTTATACAAGCACTTTTCTACGATACGAATAATAAATAATAATAATAATAATAATTTCGTTCTGAATTTAAAACATAAAGGAAGAAAGTAAAAGATATTTGTCACTCATCGATTTTTTAATGGATATAAGGACCAAATTTACCTTTCCAAATTGAAGTCCTCCTTTCACAGTTGGCCTAGTACACAAACTTTTTATATTTTTAGCCAAAGGATATGAATTTGGATCCTGTATGGCATAGCACACCATACATATTACTATCATATATGTAGAATAGAATAGGAACTCTTTGAAGAACGCATGACATATTTTTTGCTGAAATCTTTTGGCACGGTACTTCCGTTTCTCCTTAGCTGTTAGTTTTCTCGGTGGCAGAGTTTGTTCTGAAATGCAATGGGCAAAAAGGTAAAAAGTGTCATGTATAGTTTTGAGTGTACATCAAGATAGAGCCATAAAGCATTTTACCACTTATGTTCACCTTTAGTGTAAGCCTGAACTTTGGGAGAGGTTATGAAATATTCGTCATCCGTTACCATGTAATGTTCTGCTCGAGGTTTCTTCACCAATAAAGTAATCGCAAAGGCTATTACCACAACCTACAATTTTCAAATGAAAATAAATATAAAGAGACGGAATAATGTCAACAGATATGTACAAAAATTATTTAAGCGATATTATATCCCTTGTTAAAAATTAAGTTACCTTTACTGGATCGATGAGAAATAAGGATTGCAGAAAGGAGAGAAAGAAGGCCGTTAACCATCTCTCAGATTTAGCTTTTCCCCAATCCACGCTGTATAGTATCAGAAAGAAGGCTGACAACACGCAGGAGAGAATCACGAGAGTCCAGGCAATTTTAACTCCACAGGACGGCAGGTCAGTCCGAAAGATGGTGCAACACCTTTCTTTTAGACTGATTTTCTTACCGCTTTCATCATTGGAATTTTCACTGTTGTGTTTCTTATTGTACAACCATATGATATCATTAAAATGAGATCCTTCAAGGTTCTTAACGGTATCTTTACCCGTCTGTATTCTACCAGTTTTGAGAAAGTTTACAAAAATATTACCAATTGTAGTTTCATCCTTTTCGGTTAACATTTCCTTCGCAGGTCTTCTACTTCTCCGGAAAAGTGTAACAATTATTATATTAACAGGAAGGACTATTAAAAGGCTAACAAAACTTGTGAAAAGTTGGTGCCAGCTGAATCTAAATGGCCCTATTTTAATACTCCATACATCTGCATTTCCTTTGGCACTCTCAGTCTCGAAGAACATTGCGTTTGAGATCATTGTGAGGAACAGTAGTGATAGGCACGCCGACGCTCTCTGAACTCGTGTAAAATTACTTCTCGAGGGCCTAGAATGATGGGATAGAAATTTACTTGGCAATCGTTTGGCATACTTAAACCATCAAGGCACAATATATATTAATGTCTTAAACCATTGTGTAAGGCTTGCTAATATCAAACTAAGAAGTTGCAAGTAAGACGTTTTTCGAAGTTGCAGATGTGCCAAAGTAAAAACAATTACAAGGACACATTATTCCCTTTAGCCGACAGACATTACGAAATAAAAAAATAGACTACCTTGACCATAAGGAATACCAAAGATGCCCATCTGTTAGATTTGTTCTCATTAGGTCAGAGAACCTGTTCTTAAATTCAGTAACGTTCTCTGTTCCTGCCACGGGTAGAACTCTCTCTATTTTACCGTCTGCTTCGTCAACTGCCAACCAGTTATTGCCCAAAAAGACAAATCTGCAGAAAAGGATAACATCATGAAATTGCTAGGCTCAACTAAAGTGTAATCTAATTATTTTTTACGAGCGTGAGTGACATTACACGATGGCGGACCACATAGGAGGGGGCTGGCTCCGTTATTTTTAATAAACTGAAAGTATAAAGAAAAGCTATGGTCAAAATATAAACTGTGCATTTCTATTTCCTTTTATTTTGAAGAAGATCTGTTTTATTTCTATTTATCTTTTAATAATTGGGCTAGTCCTTAGACCTACGTTTCATCTGTTAATATGTCACGAATGACAATTTTATCCAAGAACCAAGACGCTTCTCCGTCCTCTCCACTGCAGTCATGCCAAACATGGATGTACTGCATAGGTCCCAGACATTTGTGTGTTCTCATTAGAAAGTTTATCATACTTCCTCTTTCAAAACCCTACAAAACAATCAAATCCGTTAATAATACCTCTGGTTGTTTAGTATCAATTTACTAATTATTTTGATACATCCGTAGTGAGCCCAAACATACCTTAGTGACACCATCGCATAGTAATCTGTCACACGTTTCCAATTTTTCACCGTTTATTGAAAACCCAACTTTAGACTGAGTCCCAGCGTTTTTACGGAGTCCTGTTATTACAGTTATCAAATAAATATATTTATCTATATCTTTGTTGTCTATCAGTTCCTTTACCTTCCACTTGTCTTCGTCTATTTTATCTTGCCTGCAAATAATGAACGTTACTTGTTTCTAATGTGTTTGAAATGGAAAAAATAATGAGTAAAAAGACATTTGAAATATTCGGAAAATAATGATCCGTGACAAACGTTTCATCTTAAAAGAAATACTTTCTCTTGTAATTCGCACCTTCTGAGACAAATAATTACTATTGCAAATATAACCAAAACTGCAATTATTGTTCCCAAGACGGCCATATTGTTAGCTAAACCAACGAATTTTGCCCAAACATTCTTGAAGTCTATCATGTTTGGAGTCACAAAGAGCTTCGCGGAAACTGATGACTCGGTCATTTTACATTCGCATTGGAGATTGTGTATAGTACTTCTTTTTGAGACCTAAACATAGACAGAGAGACATGCATGTAATTAGAATGAAGAGGAAGACGAATTCCATATTGGTTTTGCAATAATAGCTTCATGATGTGCTTTTGTTCGCGTCAACAGCACAGCATGAAATTCTTTGAAAGATTCCAAAATCATCGTCATCAACACTTAAATTACCTCTAATTGAATTATAATCTAGTAATATTTGCTTACAAATTTTTACTACTTGAAATTGTTATCAGCCAGACTTTAAGGCTGACAATAATGGTTACCTTACAATCAGAAGACTCCCACTCCTCGGTCACTTCATTCCAAACATTACATCGAGATAGAGCCAGAACTGCTTTATAAGGTTCTATTTCTGAGATTTTTTGTTTTATTTCCTTATCCGATGTTGTATTAATACCTACAAAATCAAGACCAATCCAGTATCATCCACATCATTAACTTTTAGTCAGATAACAATTATAGCCCATCAATTTTAATTGAAATATCCCTTGTGGAGAATAGATTCTGATACTGATATATTTACCTAGGTTAGAAATTAATAACCCTATGTAGTGCATTCCCGATTCATTAAATGGTAAAACATAAACATTATCTCCATCAACCCTCTCGTCTTCTTTAACCTTTGGCAAATTTCCTAAAATTATTGGAGCAATTTTTTAAAATAAATAGAGTGAAAATGTCGTTATTGTTGATAAACTGAAAAAAATCTGAGTTCAGAACAAAAGAATACAATACTTACCCTTCTTAAAATAAACAGTTGGAGACTGAATTGTTTTAGACTTAGAAATCTCCACAATAACAGCTCCACCTTTAGCATCTTTTTTCGAGACATTAAGAGCATGATAAAATATTACAGTATTGTTTCCAATGAATGAAAAATTGGCACTGGCATTCTGCCACACAATCTCATCAGAATTTTCAAAGGTTATTTGAAAAGGAGCATCTGATGAAATAGGCTTCCCACTATCCTCTGTAAGATTCACCTTGACAACAGATGTTGTAATGTCACCACCTGGCTCCCACATATCTAACGCCTTATCATATGTCCCCAACTTTGAAAAGGAAACAAGTAAAGAACTACAATTGTGCAAATCTCAAATTTGACGGTAAAAATGTGATGGTTAAGACTTGTTTTGAGTCACTTTTGTGGCGAAAACGATAGAAATTACCAATAAATTAAATCTAGAATAAATATTAAAGTAACCCTCCATTTATGTCAGTATCTTCCATCTTAATTCCCATATTTACATCGCTCTACTGTGTATTTTACAGTTGAGTTCTTACCATAGCATTCACCATTGAATTCTCTGCATTACCCTGACCAAGACTGTCCGGCGTCGTAATGACTGCTCCTGGTGTACTCATATTTTGACCTAATAGGTAATACATTTTTTTTTTACATTCAGTATTCTAACGTTGAATAGATAGAGTCGCACCTGCATTTAGGTAGTCTGATTATAAAATTGGTTTAATTTTTTAAATAAAGATAAAGTTTACCTAAAATTTCCTCCAGTTTACTCAGCGCCATTGTCATAGTAATGTTATCAGTTTCCATAGTAACAGGACCATTTCCAGGAGTAATTGTTTTCTTGACTGCACCGACAATCATGCCTTCCATCGTGTTCAGCTCATCTCTGTAGTGTTTGCTCTTCATGTTTAAAATAAATAGATCTATTTGTGTAAATGAATGAATTTAGCCGATGAAATCAAAAGTAAACTTAACTTAATCAATGTTTCGTAATTCGGTTAAATATGAAAGTTAATTTGCGATTATGCATGTAAAATGACTGACCACTTGTGTTTGCTTTCCTTTCCATTCCGCTTGACTTTCAGCCACCGATGCTGCGTAAAATGCTTTCTCCTCAGGAGACATGTCTTTTAAACTAAAGTTGTCTTTTGGAACATTTTCGACAGGTTTTAATTTTGACATAACATCTGTAAAATTTATAGTAAAGGAAATTGAAACTAAATGCTCTATTAATTTTTTTTATTTATATGATTTTTCAATGGTTACTTAAGCTCCAGACTGTTTGGTTGCTTGCGACCACAAACAGTTATGACAACTTACTTTCAGCTACGTTTAAAACAGCTTCAACTCCATTCTGCTTGGCCTTTTCCAGTTCTCGTCTTAAAATTTCAATCAGTGTTAATTTCTACAAGTATTAGACGAAAGATTTTCAATAAAAGATCAACCGCCTTACAAGCAAAACATCAATCACACGATAAAATGTTCATAAAAAAATCTCAAAGACAATTACTTACCACTATTGGCTCCGGACATTTCTTAGAATCTGAAGGAAGAAAAGAGATTTTATTGCAAATAAACGAATCATTCCAGCGATCATGACGGTCTTGATCATCTTTTGACTTAACACTATCACAAATATGTAAACAACTTTTAGGAAGAGGCTCAATTTTGGATGTGTGGACCAAATTCGTCTAACGCAGGCCTCAACATTATTATCTTAATTAAAATAGAATGTCTTAACAAACCACTTGCATTTGCATTTTACATAGATATCTTTGTCGTGCGCACAAAATCCAAGACCATTAACACATTGTTCCAAGTTTTCAGTCGAACATTTCGGACTCATGAGCCCAATCCGGCCTGACGTAGACTGCTGTCCCTTTGACAAACTGTAGTCAACACTCTAAATGTGAAACACAAGGTGTTATGATATGTTCAAATAATGGAGAACTTAAATAATTAATTAATAAAGATGTTACCTGTGCATCGCCGAATCCCAGATTGCTACAGATCAGTCGGGGCCATGAAGTTCGATCTAACTTCACATCACACACACTTCCCCATCTGCCATCAATTTGTACCATTGCTGTTCCTTCGCGGTTATTTGGACCTCCCTGGAGTTTGACCTTTGCTGTCATTGTTGAAAAAGAAAAATGTGAGTTGAGATAAGTAATCTACTTGTGTCATATTTGACATATCAGCTTCAACACCATTTTTCTTACAATGATAGAATATTAAGGGAGGATAAAAAATAAGCTGACATTTTCTCACCTCCGGTACCAGCTGATATGTTTGCCTGGAAGGAGTACCTTCTACAGGCACTGTGCTCTTCCAATGAACTCAACTCTAATCCTGCAGACATTGGAGTTGATGGCACGTCTGTTGACAAATAAATTGCGCCTTTGCAATCGGTAACTACCTGCAGGCATTTTTACGTTAACAATTATTGAAATGAAAAGATTTCTCCTCCTGCGCCCCCCTAGATCCGCCAATGTTGAATATTATCTTACATTATAATCTATTTGTTAAGGATAGCAGAATACATCGCATGTTTACAATCTATCATTATTATAATAATAAACTACCTCATACGGTATTGGATTTTGCTCTGGAAAAGCAATTCCGATAAAGTCACCGTAGATCACTTGCACCGGAGGATCAACATCGACGCACTGAAAGCCTTCTTTGTTACCTACCTACAAATACATGTACGCAGAATTCAGATGTAACGTAGTAGCAAAACCAGATAGCCAGCAAAGATAGAAATTATCAGCCAACCAACAAAAAATGTGACAATGCACCAACTGGCCGATAATTCATTGTGTTGAGTATTCAGCATAACAGAATTAGATAAATAGAAAAATAGTTAAGCGTACATCCTGGTTACCTCTGCAAGGGAGCTAGAGATCAACTTATATTTGCCATTTGCCAAACGCCATAGCTGGAGGTACACCGTGGAATTGTTGTCAAGATAAGCCGTCCATCCTTGTAGAAATCCCCTTGTGGGGAGACCTATCGTTTTGTCGGGTACTTGAAGTATGTACACTTTACCTTCTTCTGTATCATAATTAGAAGCTTCTTCTGGTGGAGAACCAAATACATACTTTGTATCACCTGCAAATTTATCAACTACAATATTACCCATACGTTCCGTTGAAATCTATTGGTTGACTTGCAGGAAGCACCCCGTTCATTTCAAGATGACAACGTTTTTTGCAGACATTGCGGCAGAAAATAGCTAAGATTTGACAAAGTGCCAAGGCTGTCGCACCGCAGGGCCCATCCAGCCTTCCTAAAATGTTCAACTATTTGATGTAGAATATGAGAAAGTTACTCTTTGATACTAAATGATCATTTATCCCGCGAGTTAATCTTTTTTGTTCAGCTCTTTCATGTTTAAAAAACAGCTCGTCAGTGTTTGAAAATTGTCATATGTTTGAAAACTACCCTGAACATTGGCAAGTCTTTCAAATTTTGGGACAAGCTTTAGGAATCATATCCTAGTGCTCGGAAATGTTCCGCAAAGGCGTTTTTAAACACTGGATACAGCCGTACTTTTTAATCTATTGTTTCAAACAAAAGAATAGCAGAAGTAAAATTCCTTGGCGTTGAAAACGAGCACTAGGCATGTCAATTCATCTTTGGTCACAGATCACTGAACAAGTAAGCCCCGTATTCTATTGTCTCCAGCATGCTTGCATACGTGTGACCGACGTTGATACCTCTTCTGCACATGGAAAAATCAGTATAAACATGAATTAATTATTACGGTGCAAATAACATTCGGAATTTATTGAAAGGACTTGACTGAATTTTCTAATAAGTGTACTGTTCTTTATTGTACTGTGATCTGGACCCGACAGCCACCCGATGAAAAAGGGCATTCATGTTGTATGGAGAAATTAGTAGAAATAATCAAAATTGTTTACAGTTTTATTGTGATTTGCACCAATTCCCCCAGACACCGTAAATGCCCGTGATCGAAATGCTTCTGGGAATGTGGAAAACAAATAATAATTGTCTGTCTAACAAGGAACTGCAACTGCATTATTAAAGGTACGTAGACTAGTTAAAATCAAATGTGAAGCTCATCTGATCCCATTTTAAGTTATGCACGCAACATTTATAGTACTCTGCACAGGGTAAATTCGTCGAAATCATGCACAGGTTTTAAAAGTACAAATGTGCATACATGTCACGGGTATAAATTTATGTTGTATGGAGAAATTGGTCAGGATAGTCACATTCAAACTGTCTTGACCCATTTCTCCATGCAACATAATTTAAGTTAGTAGTCCATGATGGGTGTACATGTATGTCCCAGTAGAATGAATGGTCGTGGCTATTTGCGTATATTTATCTTCATTTAAAAATACTTACCACACTGATATTTCTCATAATGAATCACTGGCGGCGAGTCTATGAGAGTACCGCACACTCCTTCGCCACCGCGCATATGAACCCAACATGATCCTTCCTTGTCGTTGTAATCCGCGGCCATACACTCCGGATTGTCCTCGCATGCTTTAATACACGCATTTTCAGACCCGTCTGTTACTGCCTTTGTGGCTCCCATGGCATGATACCCCGGGGTACGCACTGTCATCAACGCATCTCCTAAATGAAGAATTGAAATTAAAGAGGGAAATGTCGAACATTTCTGGGACAGTGTCTACTGTGAAGCTGGGAGTACACTAATAACGCCTAGCCATGACTTGAATGTCACTTAGTCCGGTGTCCTGTTTGGCCTATGCATTGTATTGTAGTTAACTCCCCACCTGCTCTCTAGTTGGTGGTCCGCATTGCATCATATTAGCAGGGTCAGTCGTATTTCCCCTTTTCAGGCATTTAGTAAGTTGTCGCAACTAAAAAATTTTCCCGTGACTGTAGGAAGCCAAATATCAGGGCTGAACCGCGATTTTGCCTTCGTTTTAGGCACTTTTAGTCTGTTTGCTGTTGTAAAAACTCTCGCTGCAACGGAAATTACTTTGCTGTGCTACGAAAGAATTATTTCTACTGCCGTCAACTGAGAGACTGTTTGCATGTTTCAGTTGTGCCAAATCGTGGTTTTTTTTGTTTGTTATTGTTTGCCTGAATTTTATGTCAAATAATCCCAGCATTTCTCATCAGTGTTAAAGCAATTTACAATTACAGAAGTAAAACTGTTCTCACCTTTACCACAGAGCAACAGAATTAGTACCAAGAAATGTGTTTTACAAATTTTCTTAATCATTAATGAATAAATAGTTTACGACTTTAACTACAATTGTGCTTCATACTGCTATTACCCTGTATATAGTGATATACCAGCCAATTTATATTATTGGCGTCGAAGTTTGACTGAGTTGTCGAAGCAAATCATCTTTGACAAATATAAACATCACGAATCCTGTTAATTTCATCCAAAATCACGTATTTACAAAATTCGTCCGATTGTTTTCACGTGGAAAATCCATGTTTAATCAAATGAACTGCAAATCTGAAACCAACAAGTAATTGTGTGTAAGATTATTTTCATCTGAGAGCGTGATTTTTCAGAGATTTTCTGGCGGTAGAACAATAATCTGCTCAACTTTTGTGAGGAGCCTGGAGAAAGGTATTGGATCAGGTGCTCTTCACTTCAAAGTAATACTTAACATTCTTTTTGTTCTGCAATCCTTTGTTTAATGATGATATCATTATTTACGTAATGGGAACGATTATAATATTCTGTAATAAAAAATATAGCATAATTTAGAAAGTTTAATAGATTGGCTGAATATTTCCAGACTATCAATAAACGCACAAAGGGACGAAGCGTGTACATGCTATTGACACTGAAGGTTTAGACACTCAAAATTTTATTTGTGTAACTGTTGAAAATATTGAAACATTAGAATTGTTTGGAACGTGCATAGATTCTTAATTTTACTAGAAATGCCAATGACAATGACAATAAAACTACTAAATATATTGTTTCGAAATTACTGCCCGACATATTTTGTGTCTTCAGGTGGTCTTGGCGGAGCGGTTAAAGAAGTTTGTCTCGAACGTTGTGAGATCAAACCCCAACGCCCGCTCAACGTTCAGACAAGCAGTCTGAATTGTAGTACCATCTCTACTGATAGCAATAGGAAAACTTATTTTTACGGTTTGCTAATATGGGGATCAGTGGACGGCAAAAACGATTTTAGACAAAATAAACTGGGTAATACTTTTCTCTGTTTTTAGTAGAAGTACTACACCAAATAAAATGTTACACATATTCACCAAGAAACGTGTAAACTTTCATACTAAATGGTGAAATTACTATTAAAAGTTAACATCCAAATTTCAATAATTCAGCATGAAATTTTCAATGACTTTCATGCTGAGTTATTGAAATTCGGACCTTAACTGTTAGTAATAATTTCACTATCTGGTTTATACAAATTTGTACAAAACAACTGCACTGAATACACGCTACAAAGTATCGACATTATCACTTAGTCATTAACCTCTCGGCCTCCCGTGACTTAATGCCTTTATTATTTTGTATCTATTACCCAGTATATAGTGATATACCAGCCAATTTATATTATTAAATAAATGTTTACCATGCTGCAAAACAATAACTAGTATCTTTGTCTATCGAACGAACGAGCATGTATTGATTTAGTTTGCCAAACATGTATTTACCCATTGTTTAAATGTAATTGTGTGTAGGATTTTTGAAACGTACAAAAATAAATGTGAAGTTTATTAAATAGGTCCATGAGGAACGGTACTTTAAATATCATAAAGGGTAAAAAGTGTATTTTACTGTTCGTATCATAACGCAAACAAAAAGAATAAATAGTTAAGAAAAAATGTACTACATTCCAGTTCTAATTCAAATCACCCAAATCGTAAACTCTGTTAGATCCATTAAGTGGATATCTTAAGATTTTTTAATCCAGTAACGTGGGCAAGTACTTTTAGATTCATTGCTACAAAAGAGTTGTAGCTAGGCGGTTCCCCGAGAAAAATACTGCTAAATTATGGGATAGATTTTGAGGGTTATATTTGTGGGGTGTAGGTGCATCAATAGAACAATTGAACAAAAGATTAATTATCTAGGCACAAGGTGCATTCATGCATGACGATGTTGTAACACGGTGTAGTCAACACGTCCTTGTTTGATACTTTTTTGATGCCCAAGGATGGTCTTATAACAAATTTGGGTGCTGTACGTAAATTCATGGGAAGGCATCCAATTTTCATATAATCTTTGCAAAATATTGGGGGTGTAATATTCCTCTCCCCGTCACTAGCTATTTTATCAACAGCATGAAGTTTAATAAAATATTTTTACTGTGTAACCTTTCTTTTGGAGGAAGAAACGGGGCGGATTTCAATTTACCGTGCTATCTGTATGTGTTCCGTTCAACACAAACTCCTGAACCTATCAATGAAATGCTATTTCAAAATAAAAGAAAAGAAATTACCTTTTTTAGAGTTTTTAGGTTTGTATCCTGTGGTTTTGTGATGCTCAGTTTTCATAAATAATCCAATAATACCTTAAATAATCTGATATCCAAAATGGTCGTTTGGAATTGCCAAGTCATAACTGAAACGCATTCTAGTCATTCTCAATGGGACTATTGTTAAAGTTCTCCCATATACGGCATTAATAGAGTACGGCATAAACTATTTAGGGTGTTGACAGCACAATAAAGTAACGTACAGAGTAAATGAGTTCACACTTGACTGTGTGTAACCCTAGATGAACGATCAAAGTGATAACTGATGCAATTATACGTAGCATCCCTCGAGGTGATTTTCATTACAGATATAACGCGATAAATAGATTTACGACCGAATTTTGACTTAATGCATTAGTCTCACCGCCTCTACTGTCAATGGTATAAAAATCGCACACGGTAAGTTGTCATGATTATTGCTGTTGCTTGTGTAGAACACATACATACCAATTGTTGACAGACCTGGGGCACAAAATAAACCGAATAAAAAACAACAATTAGCCGATTGTCATGCTGAAATAAAATTTGGAATTAAATATTTTTTCTCAATATGTGCCAAAATAATGATATGTTTAGTATAACAAAACTGTCACTACATTGTTAAATAAAATCACAGATATAATAACTGTAGGCCTTCAGCTGCATTCACACCCTTGATGGGATGGAAGACTTCGGGTAATTTGCAAATGAAGCACGATAATCACCGCGAATGTTCTGTCAGGTTCTAGAATGTTTCTTTTTTTAATCGTGAAAACTCATTTGTCGTTAGGGCTTTTGCTTAATTCGTACCTAGTCTTATTTTGTCTAATTTGTCTAATCTGTCTAATTTCCGGCAATGATATGTAGATTTAGTACATGCAAACAGTATAATATGGTAGTTTTACATGCAATGGTTCAATTGACATGCACTGAACACAATATCATATCAAAAATTGGTATATTTTGGTACATTTTCACCCTGTCTAATCAGACAGATTAGACAAATTAGACAAAACACGGATAGAAACGAATTAAGAAAAACCTAGATAGGACCTCACTTTCTTAAAACGGCAAGCTACCAGCGGACGGGATACGTGCATGTTTTCCTATCGGAAATTCACCACCACACCAAGCTCTTTTAGAACTTGAATGTCGCTTGTTTTAGGATGGAATTCAGAATGTTCACGGGTTCGCAATCGGTGGGTCCAAACATTTGAGATCAAAATTCAGCATGGGCAGCAGGGTAAGGAAAGTGTACACCATATTTACCTCAATATTGCGAAAAATGTGCGAAATAAACTAATTGATTGATTGGTATTTATTTGTGCCTCTTGTTAAATACATGTAAAATAGAATAAATACGAGTACGGTTCAAGTTATTTAAAATAGAAAGAATAGTGGCAAATAAACATAAATCGTGCTTAAATGAAACACTCAAATTTGTGCATAATTCATGAATCAATATATATATATATATATATATATATTTATGAATCATACACAGATTATGAAAATAAAAACTTGTTTAAAATTCACTGGAATGTGCCAGGTTGAAAAAGACCATTATTTTTACATTGTCTTCAGGATAAGTACAAGGTATTGGTAACATCAATTATTACAAATAAAGCTGAGAAATGATATTTCCTTTTGACATAGTTCCTGAAATTATATTCAAAAGTTTAAGTGTAGTTAAACAGTGATGTACTGAAATTTTGTTTGTCTTCTTCTATATTTCGGTTTAAACTTTCTGTTTGTTTTAGCAACGACCTGGAGATTTGTAATTCTCTTCAGAGGTGCAGTATCCATTTGATAATAAGTACATTTGTGTTTCTCTCTGTCTATTCACAGTATTGACAAATGATCTGCATTTCATTTGAAAAAAGCAATATCGGTGTTTGTCATTTTGCTGTTTGTGACTTGAAAACGCTTCATCATGCAGTGCATGTAACAGATTAATTCCAGTTTCAAATAAAAATTGAAATTTATGTTGAATGCGAGTTATTGTTTTATCGTTCGTTTAGTCCTGGAATAATTCAGATTGCCTGAGATAATTTCTGGTTCAAGTTTTTGACCGGGTAAGGAATACGATTCTTTTTGATGATATGTTGTGTAATTGTTCTTAAGATCTTTTAGAGTGAAAACTGGAATGGTGTCATTACACAAGATCCTCACATCCTTTAGACAAGTGTATGTTGTTGTGCAATTCATGTGATCGTCCGTATTCAAAGGAGATTTCAACTGGTTATTTCCTTCGAGTCGGTAAAGTGGAGGTAAGTTTTGGATTTAAGAAAAAACAGTTTTCGTACTGTTTCCGGTTATGGAAGATTCAGAATTTCCTAAAAGAGAAAAAGTGTAATGAGAAGTGGAAGTCTCCAAAGTGTCACGGTGTAAAATCAACCATTCGAATTCAAATTTTCATTTCAGTTGCAATTCTCCACATACTTGACAAAAATGAAAACCAAAATTACCCATCATGATTAATTTTTTTCCATTTGCTCAATATAATTTGATAACGGTCTCTTGCTTTTACAAAATTTAAACCATACAATTTACCGGGAGATTGGCTACTCACCTAAAGAAGGCATGACAATAAAAGTTTTCTTTAAGCTTGCACGATTCCCATTCTGGTCTAAAACATCAAAATAACACTAACAAAACGCAGTACTATTGTCGGCTGCTTGTTTTGGAAAAGGTAGGGCGTAAATATATGGTAAAATTTAATTCATTATAGTCTACATTTACAAGGTCATATTCCCGAGTTATCGTTTTTTATCTTTAAGTTTAATCACGTTATTTGAGTCACACGATTACTTTAGCATTTGTTATCTGAAAGCATCATTTACATACCTGTTGCTAGCTACACGTCTATCTTTTTGATATCAGCCATTGTGCAGGTAGGAGTTGTCTTATTGTCTTATTGTTTATCAATATTTTAGTTTGCATTTCCATATTCATTTGGAATTTGTTTTTGTGAAGATACTAGTACCTCAGTAGAAATTTACCGGTTTGACCTATTGAAGTTTTGTTACGATCGTGTTCGGAAATTCGGCTGATTTATCGAAATACTTTTAGTACATTTAGTTGCAATTATAGCGTGTTAAAAAAGACAGTAACTTTAGTTATGATAATCAAACCATAGATGACATGCGAATAAGATACTCTAAACACCTATCCAGGGCACGCTGATTTCCTCTCATGATTAATAGTTGGTGAATTCGTTGATAATATTTTAACAGGATAGCTCTTGATCTCATTCACCATGCCAAAGTACACCTTGACATACTTCGACGTGAGAGCTCGAGCTGAAATCATTCGTCTGATTTTTGCTGCAGCTGGTCAAGAGGTAAAAATATTTCAAAATAAACAATGAAATAACAAATGTACAAAGGAAAAGAATTCATTTAAGTGACAGATCCACTTCCCGCCTAGCAAGTGAGCTTCATGTTGATCATGATTTTTAATGTTGTCCTGAAACTACAAGTACCTTTGAACCAAAACGAAATTTTTCACAGATAGAAAGACAGACACACAAGTGGCAAACAGTCTATAATTTTGCTTGTTCACGCGTAAGTTTATTACATCTGAGGGCTACATGGGGTTAAATGAATTCTTTTTTTGCTCTACAACTACAAAAAATATTGAAGTGGTGCAACACAGCACTGCTCTTGAAACTACTGCCAATGTAGGAAATTTTAAGAATAAAAGAATCCTGTGCTCTTGACGAGCATAAAAGCACCAACAGACTTTTTTGTATTCTTCAGTATGAAGACAGAAGAATTCAGGAATTCACAGAACCTGATTATCAAAAGCTCATGCAACTGAAAGAAGAAGATCGGAAATTTTCAGAAGAATGGTTGGAAGAAAAAGCAAGTAAGTTTCATATTCTGAGGAAAACAATTCTGTATTCAGGTCAATAACACATCGTGGAATTATTGTGTCTCTTAGAAATCCCAAATTTACACGAACTGTCTTTAAGTTAAGAATTAATGTATTGTCTGGTGCTACTGTTAATTGTATCTTTGTATACTAAAGAAACACCGTTTGGACAATTACCTACGCTTGAAGTAGACGGTCAAACCATTGCACAATCTAAGGTTATTGCAACTTTTCTGGCAAGAAGATTCGGTGAGTAACTTATTGAAGTCTGATAAAACTTGACAATAAAAAGATGTATCAAATTTTCTTAGTATTCATATCAGAGAAGAAGGTAGAAATTATTGCATGATACAAAAATTGACTGCTCATGTCATCAACATTACAATACCGGCTGCCAGGTACCAGAGTATCCTACTACGAAACTGGATTACGTTTCAGCCTGATTTGGGCGATAATACAGTTCAGGCAGAGGGCGAGGTGTTCTTGTGTGTGTGTGTGTGTGTGTGTGTGTGTGTGTGTGTGTGTGTATATATATATATGTATATATATATATATATACATATATATATATATATATATATATATCAGGGCCCACATGGAGAAGCAGATATATGGGTTGGTGCAGCAGCATCGGATCTAGGAATTGGTTGGGGGAGCCAAACATGGCCACCAAACATGTTTTAACAGGCCAAGGGTGGGGCCCAAAATGGCGGCCAAACATGATTTAACAGGAGATGGGGGGGGGGGGACCAAGGCCCCTAAAGGTCCACCTAGATCCGCAGCTGGTACAGGTAACAAAAAGGTGACAAGGATCTGGCTTGCCAGAGGAGATTTTCTAGTTATTTTCTTTTAAATTGATGTTTCCTCACACAATGAAAAATAGAATTGATGAAAATTTTTTTGCTGTAACATCACTGATCATGTCCAGACAAAAAGATCAGCATTAGATTCACATAGTCCAAAATATTTTTGTGTCCACTCCAGGAGTTACGTTTTTCATTGTTTGAGTTAATAGTGGAAGTGCAAGTCTGAGAGAACCCCC
>JBCAUI010213305.1:0-31279 GCA_038406195.1 Haplosyllis anthogorgicola
GAGAGATATATTTCAGCATGAGAACTCTAGTATATTAACCCCATGTTGCTCGTGACAACATGATAGAGGAATATATGGGTAACCGCACATTGAAAGAAGCTCACTCTTCAAAAGAAATATAGGACAGACACTGGAGGAGAAAGTGAAACAATGAGACCACATAGTTGTGTAGCTTTTCCATGAGGAAATGTAATATGTATACTGTGATAAAGTTTGAAGAATTAGATTAGATTAGAACCAATGTAACAATCAACATAGATATGTGTGGCAAGGTCAAAGAGCTTCACTGCTACTTGAGTCTTTGGACAAGGCAGAACATTCTATCAGTCTAACTTTCCAGAAATTAGTGTTCAGTCAAAATGCCATCTACAGAAGATAGCAGACCAGAGGAAGAACCTGGTTATTATGAGGAGCCAGAAGATCAGGCCACTGACAGTAGTATGTCAAAATCAGTGTTTAGCACACCTACATGGCTTGCTGATGACCAGCCTAAAAACAAAGAAAGCTTTAAAAGTGGTAGAGAAATTATGAGTGGAGCATAAGATCTACTCCCCTTCTTTTTCATCCACAGTCTAATGGATGTATTGAAGGATTTTACAAATTTCTGAAAGCTTGTTTGGTCAAGCACATTTCCAAATCAATGCAATGAGATGAGGAAATTCTAATAATTGTGCAACATACAATTTCACTCCAAGGGAACATTCCAGAGAAAGTCCATTCATTCTTATGTTTGGCAGGGATCCTTGTATGTCCCTAACTGAAATATTTACTCCAAAAATAAGATATTTGGGAACAAATGAGTGTATCCTGTCCTTGAGGGCCTCGACTGAAATCCATCATATGGTTGCACACAACCTACAGTTAGCAAGGGAATGAACAAATGAGAAATCAAGTGTAAAACCTCAAACTTTAACTGTTGGAGATATGGTACTATTAAAAAGCTATGAAAAGAAGGCATTAGGTCTTATGTTCAAAGGACACTACAGAGTGATAGCAATAAAAGGAAATGAAGTACAAATTATACCCCAAAGAGAAGGAATTACCAAGATGAGCACATAGTGTTGATGTTAAATATGTGCTACAAGCAGATGCAATTATTTAACAGCTACCATTGTTTGAGGATAAAGAATGACCATCAACTTTAAATGTACATCTTAGTAGATGGCCTGATCTAGATTAGACTAAATTGGACACTAAACACCTTACATACACAAACTACAGATACAGCAATAGTACACAAATCTCTTTATTCAAAGTTAACATTGTTGCTCTACTAGCAGTAATCCCACATAACTTTTCCTCTGAGTATTGGGGGGAAGTAGTTAAGTGAAAAGGGGAAATGGCAAAAATCTGGAAAACTTACATGGGATGTGTCTAGTTAGTGTTTGTGTCTTCTGCTTCTTCATTGGAGAAGTATTTTGATGAGGGTTAGGAACAATCATGCATGTTACAGTTGCTATAATGGACACCAGGGATACTCAGAATTTATCCTAAGTGGACCCAATGGATGTTGAAACTATTCAAGTCAAGCTGTTAAGAGACTGAGTAGTACTTCAGAGACAAGCCTCATGTTCAGAACTATGACTTAATAATGTAGGTTTGGTGTAGGGACATGAGGAATTGATGTTTGGACTGATGAATTAATTGTGTAATTGATGAACAATTGCAACAAAGTATGAGTGTTCAACAGAGAAGTGTCCCATGAGTTGAGGTACTATGATGAACTAGAAGTAGATGATGAAATGCTGGGACCTCTATGAACAAGTTAGAGTAGAGCTGCATGTATTGGTAGATCTACAGCTCTAGCAAGACAATTCAATAAAACAGACAATCGCAATTCCAATGAGAAGGAGTCTGGGTACAACCCTCATATTAGTGATGAGAAGAGATGATGAAAAGAAGAAATATGTGCTCCTCCAAGTAGCCAAATCATAGACCAAGAATTGTTAGTTACTTAGTCATTCTGAAATGATGTACAAGGAAGGTAAACATCTTAACAGAAGGGACAAGACACTTTATGACAGAGTCAGTGTTTATAAAGTGTTCATAGTTAGATCTGATACTCATAATAGATTAACTGTGTGTCTGTTAGTAATTAGACTAAATGAGACACATACTGGAAACAATAGTAATATCAATTAGACATATTGCTCAGAGTGTAGGAGTAGGTCAAAATTGATGTACAGATAATTAATTCTTTTTACAGTCATTATCAACAAAGTAAATGGGAAAGTAACTGTATTAACAAAATATAAAATAATTCATCTCAAAATGGGTACCATTCAATATGTACGTGTCCACCTAAATGTGTAAATTCTTGTTTTGATCGTACGAAAATAAGACGAAATTTTACGAAAAATCTTGAAACTTGAGATTTTTGTCACCCTTCATATTTCTTCGAATATGCTATTTTCAGTAATTTCTCCAACACAGTTGAGTAAATTACACATTTTATAATCTTGTGAGGATATCGCAATTGTTTTATTTTTAATTAATTCTGATTAAGTTATGAAAATTCTTTAAACTATGAAATACACGAATACAATGATATTTATGTAGGAAGTGAAGTAAATGAATATAGTGAATAATGGGAATATTACGAATATGTGAATGTGACGAATAATCGAAAAGGGTGAATTCGATTATTCATAATATTGTCTCCTTCATATTGACTCCTTTCAAAATTATTCATTTACAATAATGCTCCATTTCTATAAATTTTGTCAAAATATATAATTTTTCATTACTTTTTAACTCAACTCTCCTCTGAATGATTAAGGGGGCGCCACATGAATACTTTATATATTTCATATATTAATTCGGTTCTTCATTCACACTTTTCGTATTTATTTATTCATCTTTCAAATAATATTCGCGCATCATTTATTCAAATAAGTGAAGACAATTTATGCAGAGAGAGAAACATATTATATTTAACTCTATTTGTTCAAATATTTACATCTTTTCTCATACAACAGTACCGATAACTGAATGCAGATGGCGCAACCTTTCTTCTTCACACAATATACCTAATAATACACCCTTTTCATATTTCTTTCAACACAATTTTTCAAAGTGTATTTAATTGAACAGAACAAAAAAAAAGAACACATTATAATTTCCTACAAACATTTAAGGGCATCTATGAAAAAAAACGAATATGTACGAAATATACGAAAGAAAAGAAACTTATTGTGAAAGGATACACGTGCCTTTCACAGATTACCCTTATGACTATAAATAACTTCATAGCGCATGTAATAATTATCCTCAACACACTTCATAGCGTATGTAATCATTGTACTCAACATACTAATGTAAACATTAAATCGTCCTCACACACGTGCTACATTAATTCGTAGATTCGTAACAGTTAGTGATATTCGCATTCTGTTTGAAGTTATGAAGGCAGGAAACATAGCTTGAAATGTCTATCCTAGCCACTCGTTCGTGCATACACAATTCTACGAGCTGCAGCAGGTTGAAGTTGACCATTTTCATGAAATTCTTGTTCTGGACCAAGTTCGGCATGCATTATCTCGGTAATGTGGGGCCTCAGCCGCCTACTTCTCACTGTGACTGTAGACCCTTAGGAGGTGTTCACAATGATCAAACATACACTTCCAAAAGTAAAATCGTTTAGGTGCAGTAGCACCTCAAACTTGGAAAATTGCGTTTTTTCATTTCTTGCCATTCGGACCCCACCGGTCGGACAAAAGTTGTCGGAATGGCCTGAAAATTTGTTTCCACACCTTTTGGGGTGTGTAGACAACTTCGTCAAAAATGGTCCGATCGGCCCCCGTCAACTTCTCAGATGAGGGGGGTAATGAGGTCAGCCCTCTGGACTTATGTCCTGAGGGGGTGCGGCAACCGAAACCGGGGCAACCTTTGGTTGCCGCATTATGTCCTGAGGGGAATTTTTTTCGTTTTCGGAGCGATCCGAGCAATATTGGCCGAATGGCGGCCATTTTTGTGATTTTACGCCCATTTTAGCAGGGAGCTACATGAACGGGCGGGGGCAGCCCAAAAATCGGAACATATGTGGTGCCCCACCAAAAGTTAGGTACCGTGATGAATTTTCGTTACGGTCCGACCACCGGCGGCTCCGGGGCGAGGGTTTGAAATTTACGCATTTTTCAGAAAGAACCACTTTCCTGAAAAGTGTATCAGATTTGTCCGGAATAACGATTTTGAAACTGGTTATTTTTAATCGTTACGCATATTGTAAAAATTATAGTTTATTAGCATTCGTTTGTTTTGTTTACTTGTAATTAATTCCATCATTAAATTGAACATTTTTCTTCTATTGTTTATATGTGGGCTGTTAAAATACGGAACTATAATGTTAATTTTTAAATTCGTTATGTAAAAATTGAGAGAAAGTTATTAATACTCACATGTCTTCTTTAGTTGTCAATAATTCCAACATTAAATGATATAATATTGCATTTTATGTTTCTTTCTATAAATTTGGATGTGAATAATCGCGCCTAACGAGAACGGAAGTGCCGATTTCTGGCAATTTTTCATACTGATGACTGCTTCCATCTGGTACAAATGTTGTATCTTTGTTATTAATGGCTCCATCTGTATGAGGTTTCCGTTTAAATAATCTGTTAAACGAAAGTACTACTTTATTCCAGGATTGCGAGTTGTGTTGCAGTTCAGAAATGTAGTTGTTACATCTGACAAGTTTATGAATGTGTATTTTCAAAAGAAAATTACTATATTTATGTTAAGTAACGTTTTAAATTTTAATTAATAATATAAATTTTTCATATATTATATTTTTTTACACTAAATTCATTATCGGATTCAAACACCTCAAATAAGATCACTTGGAATAGTTAGGTTATAAAAGACTACACTTATCCCTTTTGTGACCGTCGAACACACCATCATACCTGTTTAACCGGGTCTTACCGTTCTATCAACTCGTCGGAATCATATTCCGTTAAAGGTGCTACAGAACAGGTAAAAAACCCCCTCTGCGGTTCTCAGTGCACCATTTTCTGAAATTGTGACGCAATTCAAAAACCTTTAGGTTTACAGTTACGCAAACGTATAAATAAATTCAAATAAATATCCAAATGAGAGTCATCATGGAGACCAGGCTAAGCACGCAGTCTGTTATAGTGATGGTAATTCGGAACTTTATTTATGATTGTTCTCAATCCCAGTTATTGCCGACTAATTACCGGGTATTATTTGCCGAGCACCACATGGATTAAAATTCTTCTATATTTTAAAACGGCGGTAATCATAAATACATAATATTTCATTTTTTTTCAATTTTTCAGGTACAAAGGAAGAAATAACGATGCTAGGAACAAAAATTACTGCTTACTCTTTAGCGAATTTCGGACGAGTGCTTTAATTGTAAAACAAAACGGTCCAGAAAACGAAAAATGTGAAGATTATAATTTAAATTCAGAAGCATAACGAAACTATCACTGAAACTATTTTAAAATTTGGACCAGAGGACAATGACTTCTTTTTTCTTGCTCATGTCTTCCAAGTTCAGGTTAATATGTGATATAATAAAATCTATTTGTGTACATAGACAATAAAATTATCAAACTTCCAGTTTTTTTTACTTAATACTTTTTTAAAATTCAATTTTTTAGTCATGTACATGTCAAATTTTGTGTAACGAACCACCATTAAATACTCTTGCAGACGCTGCTTATGCCCTGAATCCTACTTCTGTGGATTTGTTTCGGGAACATTTTCATTTTACTTTAACTTCAAAGGTCTAGGTGAAAATAAGACACAACACACACAATTAATCTCTCATCTTTCACATTTATTCCTGCCTTTTAAATCACTTGTTATAAATAATCCAAAATGGAATTTCTTTCGTGGACACTACTCTTAGTTGAGTTTACAAAAACTTAGCAACCAATCTGACCTTTTACAATATTTAATTAATGCTATTACAACGCTGGAAAATGAAATGTATCAATGACATTATACAAAGCCCAGTTTTCTACGAGATGTTTGACAATGAAAAACTGAAATATATAAATAACCAGAAAGTTCAAGTGTAGATATTTGCACATATCAATGTACATGTTATTCCATACATAACAAAAAAAAAAAATTATTCTCCAGTATTCTTCCTCTCTAATGACTACATGTAAAATACAATTTGGAAAAAAGCAACAAAATAAAATTTTAAAGACATCTTTATCCAAAGTTTGGAGGAGATCAACAACTCCGCTCCATTCAGCTTCACAGATCGTGACCCATTTTCTGAAATCGTGACGCAATTCAAATAGCTTTTATGTTTGCATTTTGGCGTGCCTTTTCATCTTTGTTTTTGTCTATTTTTACGAAAATAGTTTAAATGAACAATTACAATTTGAACAAACCAAATTACGTTAAAACTTAAGTACATATAAAATACCATTTGGAAAAAAGCAAACATAAAAACAGAATAACATCTTACATGTTAACATTAAAAGGACAATTACAATATAAACAAACAAAAAGATGGAAAAATTTTCCAACAAATATCTACATACCAAGTATCCGAGACTTTTTGGGGTTAGGGCAGTCCGTCCAAAAATCGGACGTAAAGAAATTTGTCCACAAGAACAAAATTATTACAAACAGTCAAGCCAGAAATAAGGCACTGTACAACACCCAAAAAAAAAATAAAAATCAAAAATATTCTGGAATTTCTCCAACAATAATCACTACATGTAATAAACCAATGGGCAAAAAGTAAAAAAAAATCTTAGAAAAGTTGAACTTACAGGCTTACATGAAAAGCACAATTACAATTAGAGTAAAAAAAGTGATGGAAAAACTTTTATCTACAAATATCTACATCTTACTATGCTTGACTTTCTTTGTCAGCAGTATCTAAAACCATTTAAAATTATATCTTACACCGTAACGATTACTTCATTTGTGTTATCTTCCAGGAGTATTATTAGAAATCCATCACTGCACAAGTAACCTGCTACAAAGTGTACACCTAACTCCTTATCGAGAGAGGATACCATCTTGTCCACAAGACGCATCTACATCTTAAGTATCCTTAATTTTTTTAGTCGGCAATATACAAAGTAATACCTGAAGATAACATAACGTTTTAAGAAATGTTCAGTAAATATTATAGTTTAAACACTTCTAGCCATTACATAAAAAATTAGGTTACAAGAAGTAATGGCTTTAACAAAAAAATAGAAAAAGCCTGCTTTCACCGATTTGACGGTAAATCACAAGTATAAAAAAATATATAATCTACCTCAGTTTATTTACAAGAAGCTAAAACGTTACTAATGTCCCTACTTTGCACAGAATTAATTAGTAACGCACGTGCCTTTTTGGCGTGCCTTTTCAGCTTTTTTTGTGGTCTATTTTTACGGAAATAGTTTCCGCCCATTTGCTAAAAGTGTTTGTTTTAAAAGGCAATGTATTGAATGTCCCTACAAGTGCTAAAAAAATTCAACACAAAGCACTAATTTTGAACAAGTATGTAAACTAGAATATACTGAACATTTCAAACATAAATGTCTACTTATCTGCCGTCTCATCCAATTCAATGTGATGGAAATTTGTTTTACCATGTAATAGCCGCATAATAACAAAATATACTCTGACAGTGATGGCGATTGTGTTATCTCCAAGTAGGAAAATACCTAAAAATCCATCTTTGCCTAGTGAAATCCATCGTTGAGTTTAGTCACCAACACTTACATTTACATAACAAAATTTCATCTAAAGTCCAGTTTACTTCTTAAATTTATTAACCCTACACTTGCCTACTTGACAATGTTCAACACACTCCTCAACCCCTTTGTATTTCGGCCCATAATTCCATACCAGTTGTTCTCCAATATTTACTTTTCTTGTTGTACAAAAAATAATTTCCAGCCTATCCCCATCAACATAAATACGCATAGCAACATTGTGATGATTTTTTGAATGGTTTAAATATTTTCCAAAGGTTTCTGAAGAATTCTCATCATGATTTATATAAAACTTTTTTTTTTGCCCTTTGTAATTTTCATTCATTTCAACTAGAAATTCACATTTTTCCTCAAATGGCAACAAATATTTTTCCGCATATTCTTGCTGGATAAAATGGCCTCCGTAGTTACAAACTGGAGTATACTTCTCAATTACCTTTTCAGCTACAACTCCTTTCCCTTCCTTAAGTCCTGTTTTCACTTTTATACCTTCCCAATTCTGTACCTGACATCTTTTTTTTAATTCAGATGGAATATTCGGTAGGAATTTGAAGTCTCCAGAAAACCTAGGTTGACTAATATAAAAGAGAAAATGAAAAAAAACACGTATTACATCCTCAAAAATGTCCAGCATAAGTTATGGATAAAATGACAATCCTTATAACTGTTCCTGTAATATTGATACTTGAATAACAACTCACGGCCTCCTTTTTTTCCTTCTTTTCCGATAAATAACGTTTTCAGGTTCACTACCAGAGGACTCTTCTTGTGAATTAGCTGTTGTAGCTGATGTTGATTCAAAACTGTCCACATTATTTTCAATGTCACTGGTTCCATCAGCTGATTGTCTAGAACTGTCATTAATTTTGTCATTTCCAGACATATTTCCATCTGCTGATGTCATCTTAGCATTCTTTTTGTTAGAGTTCTGTCCACTTTCGTCATCCTCCGTCTCGTTAATTGTTTCACTTCTACCATTACTAGTAGACGGTGTGATTTTCTCACTAATGTTTTCAGTCTGGTCATTGGGCTGGCCAATATTTTCTTCTCCATCCTTCTCCTGCTGATTGTGTGAACTTCCTTTATCCTCCACCTTTCTAATTTTTTCAGTTCTTTCATCATTATTAGTACATGTAACGGGTTTCTGGATAACGTTTATGGTATCCATCTCTCTATCAGTTTCACTTTCGCCAATAATACACGTAACGGATGTGTGAATAACCTTTTGAGTCTTGGGCTCGCCTATACTTTCTTCACACACGTTCTGCGGCTCATTGTGTCCACTTCCTTTGGGCTCAGCATCTCTACTAGTTTCACTTTCACCAAATGTACATGTCACCAATTTCTCCATAACATTTTCAGTGTTGGGCGCGGCTATATTTTTTTCACCATCCTTCTGCGGCTCATTGTGTGCACTTCCTTTGGGCTCAGCATCTCTACTAGTTTCACTTTCACTATTAGTAGATGTAACCAATATCTCCGTAACATTTTGATGCGCAACACCTTTTTCACGTGTCTGCAAAGGAACCATTTTAGTTCCTTCATCAACATATTGAACTTGACAGTACTCTTCTTGGTCTGTTTGTACTCCTTGTATTGCCGGGTAACCCCCTACAACACCAAAACGGAACGGCCTTGGGTTTTCTTCTTTATTCCATATAGCAGCAGTCGGACTTCTTTCTTGTCTCACAACTTCTCTATCGTCAGTCTTTTTTATCCCTGTAGCGGTTTCGGTGTTGTCGCTGTCTGACTGACTGGTACTAATGAGGTCAATTAGTTCCACACATTTCTGCTGTGGTATTTCCGTGATATCTTCATCAGATTCTGTATTTTTTTTAAGGTCCATCGCACTTTCCTTATCTGGTGAAACGCGGAAATCTATTGATTCACTCAACTGCTTTTCGGTTACGATTTTAGCACCACTGTTATTTTCATTCTCCATTTGTGTTGAACTGCCAGATTTAGTTGATCCATTAGACTCGTTTTCTGTAACACTTCTAGCACCACCTCTGTGTTCATTTTCATTTTGGGTCACACTACGATCTGTTGATGCTTTCATTTCCTTTTCCGTAACGATTTTAGCACCACTGCTCTTTTCACCTTTCCTTTGTGTCAAACTGTAAGAATCTGATGATGATCCATTAGACTTCTTTTGGGCAACATTTTTAGTACCACTGCTCTTTTCAGGTTCACAAGAGTCAAGTGTTTTTGTCTTATATATCTGATCACTTCCCTTTTGATACTTCAATCTCCATTCCTCCATGGATAAGTTATCATCAGTAGTGTCAGATCTCATCTTCATATGCCTTTCTATTTCATCACTTAGGTCCTTGTATACCCCGAATCCGGTACATTCATTATTACAAAGAACAGAAGATGCACTGTTCGAAACTGCGGAATCAGAGCCTTCTTTCTTTGTCTCCATGTCATCCTCTACTCTGTCACTGTCAGAAAGTTTTGATTCAGAATCAACCGATAATCTTGAAATAATGTTGTTAATATTACAATTGAGCTGTTCATCTTTGCTTAAGGAGCTCATGTCACTACGCGATGGCGAAAATTCAGGAGGTAATATTAAACTTTTACCTGCTTTCATTTCCTCTCGTTCACTTGTTATTGAACTACCCATTGCATCCAAATTATCAGAAATGTCTGCAGCAGAATCCCTTGCCTCTTCTTCCAAAGTCTGAGAAATGTGACCATTTTTTTCATTGTTTGCTTCTTCTTCAGATGTATTTGGAACTTGTTTCCGTTCACCACTGTCTGTACCTTTTTTGTTCATTTTTTTTTCAGTATCAGTGGATTGATCGTCTTTATTTTCATCCACTAACTCCACTTCAGTTTCCTTGTTTTTCCTTGGTCTACCACGCTTGGCTGTCCCAGCCTTACATCTTCCCCTCACATTGACCGTCACTAGTAATTTTCTCTCCGACTTTTCAAGAACACCAGATGATTTGGACGTCTTCCTTCCCCTTGTACTTGGTTTACTGATTACTACATTCGGCGTGTTTCTAAAATGAAAATACAACATATATTTTACAAATAAAATGAATGATGAACAAGTTTGTCTTTAGGAGCCAATTTAACAATTATGTTACATTATAAATAATTTGCTGTCACCATAATTTCTCTTTCAAAAAAAAACAAACATCTAAACTTTTAATTACCTTTTCAGTAATGGAACAATGTGATTGTAATTCTTCGGCGGATATGTTACAGAAGTCCACATAAGACAAAATTCGTTTCTCAAATTTGGGGTATTTGGTAAGAATGCACGATTCATATCCACCCTCAAATTAGGCCGAACATTTTCTTGATCAGGAAATATCATAAATATTTTCCTGTTCAGAACATTGGCGGCAGAATGAAAATGCCAAATATCACTATACTCATTTTTCTTTCTTATTCTCAAAGTGTTCTCTTTAAAAACATCAATGATACCCCTTTGTGTCAAGTCCCTATCATCGATATTCCGAACACCAGAGTAGTTGCAATATATGCCAGCAATGTTTGGACACTTTTTGTGTGCATAATGAGGGGCCCCCCTCATCAAATAATTATGATCTGTGTATTTATCAATGTTTTTTACACAATCCATAACTATTCTGCACCTCATTTCCAAGTGATATTGTTCATCACCATATACTAGGCGACTAAGTGCACGAAAGAAACAATTTCCGTCTCCCCTAACTTTAACAGGCACGTAATCATTGGAGTAAAATTTCCTGGGAGTATCAGATGGAACAAGACGACGAGCAACTTGATCAACTTCATCCAATGCTACTGAGTAATCCCCAAATGGTGTTGGAAGCGGTGGTAACTTACTTTCCTCTCCTTCGATTTTTTTTCGTAACTGTCTAAATGTTATGCAAGCCATAAATTTCTCTTGTAATTTGATCCAAGTACTTTTGAACGAAACATTTTTTCTCTTTTTCTGTACACCCTCATTCATTATTTGAAAATCAGGGGACAGTGGTGCATCTCTTAGATCATTTGACCTATGGCTACTACAATGTGGAATCGGTGATAAACCCGGCAGACACATTTGTGATATAGTTGGTATTTCACTTCGTTTCGGTGTGCTAAATGTGTTTCCACCCCGATTCGTTATTAAACAGTGCCCTGTCGGAAGTACAGTATGCGATTTTGTTGAAGTGTTAGAAGAATTAAGAATCGAAGATCGTGACAGAGAATCTATTCCAGAAATCATCAATTCTTCTGTTACTTTCTTCCCACCTATCTTTTTGTCAGTTACTTTTTTCCCACTTCCATTTTCATCTTTTTCCTCGCTGGTCCTGACTCGTTTAGGGTTTTCGTAATCATCTAAATTAAATAATACTCCCCCTGGAATTTCTGACATTACTGGTCCGATTCTTTCTCTTACCCTTAAAGTAACTGGGGACCTTTCTGGGATAATGCTGTACGATTTAAAATCAGCTAGTGACATATTTGTTTCGTAGTCATCACTATCACTGCCTGCAGACTCAATTTTTTTCAGAGCTTTCTTGCCATCGACCACCAATGGCTTATTATCATTATTACTGTCTACGGAGAATATTTGTTTTTCATCCTTCTTGTTCGTTACCCAATCAGACAATGGTTTATCATCGCTATCACTGTCTGTGGACAATATGTGACTTTCGGCCTTCTTGTTCATGACCCAATCAGACAATGGTTTATCATCGTCGCTATCGCTATGACTGTCTGTGGTCAATATGAGAGCTTCGGCCTTCTTCGTCACTAAATCACGAACTGGTGGTGTGTTTGGGAAGCTAGTTTTCCTCTTCACTCTCCTGTCACTACTGCCCTTCATGTGCACTGTTTTGCTTGATTCTCCCTGCTTGGAACTTTTTGTTGCCACTCCTTTTTTCAGTCTCTTAATTATGTTATTCGCTGCATTTTTAACTCTAGAATTTCGGTATTTTTTGTTTATCTCCCGTTGCACAATTTTTCTCGCAATAATAGTCTTTTTGGGTCGTACATACTTTACAGAAGTTGTGTGCCAATGCATATTGTGTACAGTTGTTGGGATCTCTTCAACGGATTTGGACGTGCAAGCCCATCTAAAATTCTTCACTAATCTTTTGTTTTTGCAATCACCAGGGGCATTTAGAAAGCAGATTTCACAGAAACAACTGGACTCACGAACTTCAATTATTCCCGGAACACCTGTATTTCGAACTGAGTGAAACAACTGTGTTCCGGGAACAGAAATTATATCGTTATTCTTTTGATGGCTGATTTCATTGACGAGGAAGAAATGTCTGCCATAATGGCAGCACATCTCATCCTTAGCGGCGTCTACAGTTAAAAAATTTCTGCAGTATTGTGTCAATTCTTCACTATTTGCCAACTCATACTGTCCAGAACGAACAACGCTATCAATTGTCTGGGATAAACGACCTATGGCACCATCTGCCTCAGCCTTCCCATGTTTGGCGCCATAATAATTGTGCATCACAGAAACATCTCGTCTCGATAAACTATCAAAAACTTTGCAGTTTTTGTACTGGCTACCAGCATTGTCTGAGAATATAATCATTCTTTTAATTGGTACCTTCTTTTCGTCTAAGTGTGCCAGAACTTTTTCAAAGAATTTACTGACTGCATTCCAATCGTGTCTCATCTCATCCGAAAAAATCATTACTTCGTCTTTAATCAGATGTCCGCATTTCTCACAGACAAAGTAAATAATGAACGGATGCATTGTTGTCTGTTTCCGTGCGAAATATCTGGATTGAACTTCATCCTGCCGTTGATGACTATGATTCTGTGCAAAGTCAATGATTAACAAAACATCTCCAATTTGCAACAGCTTTTTACATTCATCAAATTGGAATGCTTGCCATCGGAAATTGAACATGTGAACAGAAAGTTTATCTAGCGACATAGTGAACAAAGACAGTAACCTCGCCAATGTACCTGAGTATCTAAACTTATCCCACTGATACCTAGCTTTTACTTTGTTTTCGTTATTTTCATCAACTGTATCATCGTCACTATTTGCCCACACTTTTTCCCATTGATGCCAGATAACGATTTTCGACCAGTCGATGTTATTTTCAACATTTGCTTTTCTTAAAGCCTCCTGAAAATGGACAGCACCGCATTTCTGACACTCTCTATAGATACAGTCACGATTGTGTTGTGTAATTAGTGCAGGGGCCTTCTCAGAAGCGTCCAAATTGAGTTTTCTACGTGTTGTAGAATCGTTATTTGTTTCAATTGGACAGAAAGAGAGAGTAATATTTTCTGTCAAGCTCCTGCGCAGATGCTTTACCCCTGCGGCAATTAAAGCATCGATGAGTAAACTATTGTTCACACATATATCACAGAGACACTGTTTAAAAGGTACCTTTTTACATACCCGAAAAACACCCTTCAAACACTTGTACACAGCTGTCTTTGACAATACTCGGCAATTTAATTGTGTCTGTTCCTTGACATATTCTTCGTAAGCTACTGCCAACGGAGAGCGCAAATAATAGTATTTAGCATACCTTTTGTATGGCAGCTGCATTGAAATTCGTGAATTTTTATAGAACTTTAGCACATTCTGCACATTTAACTGCGACACCTTCCTAAAACTATTACCCTCTTTTATGGTGCTCCATCGTAGGAGGGTAGTGTAATTGATTTGTAGCCTTTTCGCTGCATCACGAATTGTACAATGTCTCAGTAGAACGAGCACACATTTTTTCAGTCGGACAAAATCTTTTTTAATTTTAAATTTATGAATCTGAAAGACAATGCTGTGTAATTTTTTATTTTGTTTACTCTGTTTTGCCTCTCTTGAGGCATAATGCTTGACAAATTGACTAGCTGCTACCAGAGTATTCGGGAAGTATTTTTTCATCATGCGACACATTACAGCTGTTTGTAATCCAGGTGATTTTGGTAACCATTTACGGAGTTCGTGAGTCCGCTGTCTTATCTGCTTCTTATACTTTTCTGGCGTATGATAATCAAAAACACTACTATTAGTTTCGACAATTGAGGGTGGATTAGATAATAAATCATTCATAATTTTCTTTTGTCTTATCCTGTAATTGCGTTTCTTCAGTGCCTGGTCCGCAAGTATTTGTTTACGTTCCCTAAACTTTCTTTGCCTGTTAATGTCAGTTAATTTAAAGTATAATGATATAAATAGAAACATCTTTTTACCTTGATTTAGTTGTCTTTTTAGATCTGGTATTTGGAACATTATTCTGAGATAAGTCATCTTCATGCTTTTCACCATGCGAACTACATAAATTAGTAAAAAAGAGTACAATTAGTCAAAGTCTGCTTGAGATTAAGCATGCAATTTTACCTTCTTTTTCCTTGTTCCCGTTTCTTCAGTAGCCGCCAGAGATTATCAGTTCCAATACTCGCCTTTTTCGTTTTTTTACTGCATTTATTCAAATATTTCTTACAAAAAATAACGAAATAATCATACACAGCTAAACTTATTAAAGATCATTATTTTTACATTACAAATGATTAATTAGCAGACCAATGTACCTTTCATGTAGTTGTTGTTTATTTCGGAATCTACGACCTCGCATTGCAGAATAAAATTTAGCCTTGCGCTCGGCTGACATTTGTGAAACTCTGGTGTTCTCATTGTATTTTGTGTTCTTTCCGCTAAAGCTTTCGACATAGGAGCCCCTTTGACTTCCTACAAATTTTAGATGATAGCTTTAAAGCGATTTAGTCATTTAAAAAAGCTAAACAAAGATAGTGCCATTATTAAACAATTTTTTTTAGGAAATTTAACTGACCAGTATCATAAAACCCACATTCAAAGTAATTTAAAAAAATGCATTTCTATTCTGTAAGCAAGAGAAATTCAACCACATATTCAAAAAACGATTAAACAAATTTCAAATAAGTAATTACGCTGAATTATTTCGTTATTTCACTTGTCAGCATTATAATTAATATATAATGGTATGAACCTTTCGTATAGTTTCTTTTTTTCGGTGCACTCTCTTCACCCCTATGATGATCCTGGTCTACCAAGTAAACAATTGGTGTTTCACCTTGACCGCTCTCAATCTCGAACAAGTCTGGACTACAAATACATGAGAATATGAGAAAATAAATACTTGTTTTTTACATGCTTCGTTTTTCTAAAACAATTAAACCTATCAATTTTTACGTACTGTTTCAGACCAATGAAGGCATACACCTTAGAAAAATTAAAATATTTGGCACACACGTATACTAACCATACAGAAAAAAAGTCTTCGTACTCTTGTTTCAGCACACGGACAGTAACGTATTGGTTCTTTAATTCATCAAGCATTTCAGAAATACTGTGATAAAATATAGAAATAGCGAGCTAGTTAGTATAATTGATTACATGTTAGAACTAATAATATTAAAAAGTTCAGGTGTAGAGATGACACCTATTGACTTTTATAAACCTCTCTCTTTCGTTATTTAAACAATTCTATTGCCATTTTATGCATATACAGCCAATGTTCAATAACAATAACTATTATAAAAAAATACTATTATCAACATAAAGATATTCCTCCATATAATTTAAATAAATTATGTCACTTAATAATATAACCTAGAAATGAAAGTATTTGAAATCGTTCCTTAACAAGTTTATGTTGGTTATCAATATTTTTGCGTTTACACATCCTGCTAAATGTTACCCACTATCAGTATTACAAAAAGCCACTGAATAATGAAAATAATTACGTCATACATACCTTGCCCCTTTCATTTGATCATCTGTCGTTCCGTCCGTTGATCCGGAGGGTCCAGCCTGAGAATCAATTTCTGCTTGTATCATTTGAGCTAGCAATCTGTCTGATTTCAAATCTACATTACTTCCTCCTTCCGTGCTAACAATCATTTGGGACTTTATTTGTTCTTCCCTTTCCTTCCAATACTTGTCGTTTACGTAACAATTGTAATGTGCATCCAAATTGTTACTATTTTTCTTCTTCGAGGCATAAAATTGCAGATACAAATAAATGGGTGAGGAATATCCCCGCTCACACAGAAATGTTGTCATTGACACATACTTAGGATACTTCTGAAAAATTAGTAGATTGACGCCCAAAGTGTTTGCACAAGCACCAATACATACATCGACATAGGCATGGCTATAGTTTCCTTCCTGGAAAAAATCTGCACATTTAGTGAGAAACCGCTCTTTGTCAAGTTCTGCAACCTGTTTTGGTTCCACGGCGCATTCCATATAAGCCCGAGCATGTACTCTTAACTCATTCATTACTTGTAGGCAGACATTGTAAAAATCTGTCTCTATTCCACGCTCTTGGAGAGTAACCAACAGCGCGGATAAAAAACAAAATCCATTCCCTGGAATTTTCACTTCACGCAAATTGTTACTAGAAAGCATTTTATTGAATCTGTACACAGTGGGTTGCTTATTGTTCTCGAAAAAAGTCATAACTGGATCAGATACAGTCCCTTTCCCACGTTGAACGTGAGTTTGATGGATATCCTTAATATGTGACGTAAAGACAGCACTATCCTCTGTTTCAAATTTACACTCATGACAGGAAAATGAGGATGAAGAACTATTCTGTTTTAAATGGGAAGAATAAATATGTTCCTGGGCTTCCGAATTGCTTGGGAAAACCGCATCACAAAATACACATTTTATGCCTGGGTTTTCCTCACGAAGCGGGGAGCTATGATCTACAGGACCACTGTTATCTGGAATTCCAGTACTTCCTCCTGATGTATCTTCATCCGAGTTTAAAGTGTTATTGTCATGATCAAGTTCATGAGAATGTTTACTTTTACCTGATGAAAATGGCGATTGACCGAATGCGGCTTGTTTCCTTTTATCTAATTTCTCATCAGATTCAACTTCATGGCCATCAAGAGACTGTTTTCTGATTTCAGAACGATTTGGATAACCATTTTCTTCTGAAGGCTTTGCTTTTAATTCCCCCCTTTCTTCACAATGTCGTATATTTTGAGCAGAGACACCCCTTTTTTTCTGGTTGTTTTGGGGAGTTCTGTCTTCTTTACACACAATGTCTTCATTTTTACCTGTCAATGCGGAATAACGATTTCTACTTTTGCTCGAGTTTTTTTTCTTCCTTAAGTTCATCATGTGTTCCGCACTGTCTGAATAATCATTTGCATCGGAATGTCTTGGATCTGGTGAACTACCCTTTCTTTTCTTTTGTTTCAAGTTCCGGTCTGTGTCAGGACAATCTTCTTTCTCCGAATGCCTTGTTGGTGAATGACCTCTCGGCTTCCTTTTTTCTCGGTTCAAGTCAGTCTCTTCTCTCATCTCAGAGAAATGATCTTCTTGGGAAGATCTGGCTGAACGATGTCTTACACTCTTTCCCTTCCCTTGTATACTGTAGCTGTCTTCTTCCATGTTAAAAGAAGATTCAATTGGTGATAGACTTCTGAAAGACCTTTTAAGTTCACTCGTGTCTCTTACAGGAAAACAAGATTCCGTAGAATGCATTGCTTTTCTATTTCCATCGTGCTTTTCTTTTTGTTTCAACTTTTGAGGAAGATCACGTTCTTTTGGTGAATGACTTCTACTAGTCCTCCTTTTATCTTCATTATGTCTCATAGGAGAATAACGTTCTGTACGATCCGTTGTTTTTCCGAATGCATCACCCTTTTCTTTCAAGTTCTCTGGAAGATGATGTGCTGTTGGTGAACGGCTTCTAGTAGGCCTTATTTTATCTTCAGTATCTCTCACAAAAAAATAACGTTCTGTAGAATCCGTTGCTTTTCTTTTTCCATCACCCTTTTTATCACGTTTCACGTGCTTAATTTCTTCTATGTCAGATGAATCACATTCTTCAGAATATCTGGCTGAAAGACCTTTCCCAGCTTTCTCAGAAAAATGACGTTCTATTGGTGAAGGACTTCTGGTAAGCCTTCTTTTATCTTCAGTATCTCTCTCAGGTAAATAATTTTCTGTAGATTCTCTTATTTTTCTTTTCCCAATAGCCTTCATTTCCTGTCTCATGTACCTAGTTTCTTGTTCTCTGTCAGAGAAATCACGTTCTTCGGAAGATTTGGCTGAAGGACTAATACTACGCTGTCTATTTCCTTTCACAGCTTTCTCAGGAAAATGACCTCCTATTTGTGAACGGCTTCCAGTAGGCCTTATTTTATCTTCAGTATCTCTCACAGAAAAATAACGTTCTGTAGAATCCGTTGCTTTTCTTTTTCCATCACCCTTTTTATCATGTTTCACGTGCCTAATTTCTTCTATGTCAGATGAATCACGTTCTTCAGAATATCTGGCTGAATTACCTTTCACAGCTTTCTCAGGAAAATGATGTTCTATTGGTGAAGGGCTTCTAGTACGCCTTCTTTTATCTTCAGTATTTCTCCCAAGTAAATAATTTTCTGCGGATTCTCTTCCTTCTCTTTTCCGAATATTCATTTGCAACTTTCTCAAGTACCTAATTTCTTGCTCTGTGTCGGAGTAATCACGTTCTTCGGAAGATCTGGCTGAAGCCTTTGGTTTCACAATATTCACCGGATAATGTTCACTTGGTGAACGGCTTCGTCTAGTAATGGGCCTTCTTTCATCTTCATTTTCTCTCACAGAAGAATAACGATATCTAGAATCCTTTGTAGAAACTTTCAGACTATGTTGCATTGGTGAATGGCTTCTAGTAGAGTTTCCCTGGTCTTTTGAATAACTGTAACAAGCTTCACTCACAGAAGAACAACGATCTCCAGAATTCCTTGCAGAACCTTTAGACTTTCCCTGGTCTTTTGAATAACTATAACAAGCTATACTCACAGAAGAATAACGATCTCCAGAATCCCTTGCAGAACCTTTCAGAGGACGTTCTTTTGGTGAAATGCTTCTATCAGACTTTCCCTGGCCTTGTGAATAACTGTAACAAGCTTCACTCACAGAAGAAAAACGATCTCCAGAATCCCTTGCAGAACCTTTCGGAGGACGTTCTTTTGGTGAAATGCTTCTAGCAGGCTTTCCCTGGCCTTGTGAATAACTGTAACAAGCTTCACCCACAGAAGAATAACGATCTCCAGAATCCCTTCCAGAACATTTCGGAGGACGTTCTTTTGGTGAACGGCTTCTACTAGCAGACTTTCCCTGGCCTTGTGAATAACTGTAACCAGCTTCGCTCACAGAAGAATAACGATCTCTAGAATCCGTTGCATAACCTTTCAGAGGAACTCTAGCAGAGTTTGTCTCATGTTGTGAGTAACAGTGACCAGCTTTCTTCGCAGAAGAAGAACGATCTCTGGATTCCCTTGCATAACCTTTCAGAGGATGGTCTAGTGGCAAATGGCTTCTTGCTGAGTTTCTTGGGTCTTGTGAGTAACTGTAACCAGATTCCCTCTCAGAAAACTCAAAATGTCTAGAATTTTTGGGTGATCTTGTAAACTCACGTTCCCCAGCATTATCTGGTGAATGACTTATCATTTTGTCAGACTTTTGGTTCCTGCTATCCTCATCGCTGTCAGACGAATCGGATTGTCTGAAAGTTCTAAATGATTCACATCTACGAGACTTGTGTTTCCTGTCATACTCATCGCTGTCAGACAAATGTCTTTTTGTGGAAGGTTTTGGTGAATGTCTATGAGACTTGTATTTCCTGTCATCCTGATCGCTGTCAGACGAATATTGTTTTGTTGGACTTGTTGTATCATGTCTTTTTTTACGGTAGGAATATTTCGGACTCGTTTGCCGAAGTTGTGAATATTCTTCTTCACCATGATCACTGTCCGACGAATCTCTTTCCCCTTGGGATGCTCTCTTATGACTTCGAGAAGACCGATGTCTGTTTTTCCTTTTATCCATATTTGTAAGCTTAATTTAATTATGATTAAGAACACGACTTTTCACTTCACATGGATCCAGGAAAGTTTTACACCACATCCAATTAAGTCCAAGAAGTGGTCAAAAAAAGACATAACGTCTACTATTTCTATCTATATTGATGAAAGAACTCCATAGCTATCACGATACAGTATCTTTGCTCTATCTGTACCAAGTTAATAAAGAATTCAAGCTTCCTAATGTATCACAAAACGCATTTAAATAGCAAAGCATCCAGATACTTCAATCCTTGCTCCTTGTGGTACAATAACGTGAAAAGTACGTGGAGTCTAACAGTTCCCAACACAATAAATAACAATACAATAAAGTGTGTAAATAAACTAATCGTAAACTATTTACAAAGAATGTTCAACATACAATATGAAGATTCTTAAAGATGCACCACCTCCATGTGCATTTTATGGAAAAGTAATTCACTAAGTTCGTTGCAAATTTTAACCATCCTTTGATCAACAGCTGCCTTTCTATCCTGATAATATTTATACCTGGTCCATTTTTCAACAATGTCTTTTGACAGATTTGCATACTCTTCTTTTTCTTCAGGGTCAATGGAATGTTCAACGGTTTTAATTTTTGCTGCAATAGTGTCACACTCGGCTTTTGTTGTTTCTATTAAATTTTTGAGAACATCAGATTCTGCTTTAGCTTTGAAGGATTCGTGAGTTTTCTGATGTATAAGTGCATCAAGGTCATTCATATAATCCCCAGTTTGCAAGTAGTTTTGTAAGTGCGCCATTATAAAATTTCTGGTTTTTAATGCGCCCCGTGTTTTCACTGCAATAAATAAAGTTCACATAAAAAATGCTCATTGGTTCTCAAGAGATTGAATGTTACTGAATTGGAATGTTTTTTGTTTGTAAAAAGTTAACAACAGAACGTCAATCATGACGATCTTGAAGTTGCCAAACAAGTTTGACCATTTAGCAGAATCGTTATGCTGGTAGATGGGAACCTTCTAGATCTCTCTTTATCAATTTTCCTCAAACATTTCTAACCTTTCTCGTAACTTTTCTGCAATTTTAACTATATTAGATTATTTCACAAAATCAAAATAATTAAATACAGGGTTTAAATACTATTTATGATCAAGATTAAATTCCCAATTGATTTCCACAGAACGTCAAGCATGACTAGCTGGAAATTGCACCGTGCTCATAAAACTTTTGAGGACATACCGCAAAATCGTTATACTGGAAGTACCTTGTAGATATATATTTTTTTCAATTTTTCCTACTGTACTTTTTCAATGTTCCCCAATAAACTTGAACGGAACCTTTCCAACTTTCTTGTACAATTTTAGTTCTATCAGAGATCATCTAACCAAGTCAGAATGAACAATTACAGGGCTGCCACATTCCGATCAAAAAGATGTTAAAAACTACAAAATGGTGAAAGCAAATATCCACGTTTTGTTTAAGGTTCCTGGATGTCCTTAATAATGACATATACCACATCATTGAACAATTATTAAGCATTTCACATTTACTAGTTTATCATTTTAAAACCATCAAACAATCTTAATGTTAAATAATAGCTAAAGGTTCATGACGAAAATACACAATTTAGATCTATTCGGATACAGAACACTACCCACCTTCAATTGATAGTTAATTTTTCAATCGTACTACTTGCTGGGATACAAGTGAAAAAGATTTTAGGATTTTTAAACTAAGAAACTTTTAGCCAAAATGGCGTCTTTCCCGCGTCTGAAATAATCACGTGACGCTTCATTCTGGTGTTTCAACTTGCTTTCTAATACAAAAGTGTAATTGTATTCTTCCTTTTAAATAAAATTTCATATCCAAAAATATTTATTATTTATTTAGATATATTCCTATTACTCCGATTAATGGTGCAGTGATTCTGAATCGTTGAATTGAATGAAAGTCTGAAGGTCCATTTACAAAAAAAATCCACTTGGCTTTTTATTTCTTACACAACTCGAAAAACAAAGAAATAACAGTACTGTCATTAAGTAGCACAAAAATCGTATTTATATAATAAACTAATAACCCAAATGATACGATGGTGGAAATAATCAGTTAAAATCATTATGTTGACAAGTGATGAAATGTGAAAAATACTTCAGAGACAGTGCAGATTTAACCAGTCAAAATCGTTATTTACGTATTTCACAGACTGTTAATAAAGTAACGTTTGTAAATGGTCATACACCAGGGTTCCACTTTTCCAAACCGACAAAATTCCATAATATTTACATGTTTTTCCCATGTTTCTCAGCAAAATTCAACGTATTTTTTTAGAATCATGCTTCAAGGTGCTTTCAAAGTACTTTTGGATCAATGTTTAAAAGTTTGGTTCCTTTCAAACTAAAATTTATCTTTTCAAAATGACCCTTGGCCCAATTTCAATGCATGCTGAGTGTACCGCATTATTCCAGTCTTAAGGATTCCAAGTACTTTGGGCCTGCCCCTGAAAAGGAGTGCAATAATCCCCAAAACGTTTTTTTTTTTTGTCCTCAAACACTTGAGAGTTTTTCTAAAATTGTAAGGAATTTTCCAGGATTTTTAATAAAATTACATTCCATGACTTTTCCACGACTGCAAATCCTTGTCTAATTTTTCCAGGTTTTTCAGAAGCAGTGGGAACCCTATCATACACACATTAACGTAGATATAAATATATTTGACAAACCAATAAAGAGAAGGGTTCTTGTTTTGGAAATAACAAAATGATACACTTACCTACAATTATTTGAAGTGCCAGAGTGATAAATTAATCAGAAGAATCAGAGTCAGAAGAATCTGAAAATTCCATAAAGTCTATGCGCCACCCTTTTAGTTCACTTAGTTTAACCAGCAGATCACGATATTGATGCCTCACTTTGTCTTGAGTTTCGTGTAGTTTGCGAAAATCGGTCTGAAAAAGTCTCAGCTTCAAATACTTCTGATGAAAGTTTCTTTGAAGTGATTGTGGTACCACTATTTTTTCCGATTCGAATTCTGTAACTAATCTACAGAGGACTGATACCTCTTCTTTAGTTTTATCAATCATCAGTTTCATTAAATCCATTCGTGCCTGCACATTTTTAAGTTGTTTTCTGACATTCTCTATTTCAAGTTGGCAGTTTTCCATATTTTGCACACAATGAATGCAACATGAATCGTTACTGAAAGACAAATTGAAAAGACCTAGTTTAGGAAAATTATTTATTATTTGTTGTCAAAATATAGATATAAAGAGTTGTTGATATTTTAATGACTGGTGCCAAGTGAAAATTTGTTATGTATGATGAGATAAAGCCATGCAAGAACACATATTAATTAATATTTACAGTGAATGTGCCTCCTTATCATTCGCAAATGATATCCGTTATCTTATGGTTTGTGGTCAATTCAATGTTTTTTGACACACATTAAAACTATTTTAGCCTGACACCAAAAAGATAAATGAATATAATCATATTAATGAATACTTCAAACTCTTAAAAAACATTACTTGTAAGTAACTTGCAACCATGACCTATACATAGATTTTTGTCAGTCAAACCCGTGTTAGAATGAATAAACGCCTAACAAACAGACCACTGTCAATAATTGCATAAACATACTATTAAAAGAGAGTGAAAGGATGCAAAGTTTTAATTTCATCCCTTTACAGTTCACCAGAATGGGAGGGCTGTTGTTTGAGAAAACAGTACAGTAGATATATCTTCCGCCGGAATGTGTTTTTTGCAGATCATGATAATATTTGGGGTCGAAGGTTGTCATTCATTCGTTAATGAAATGATACATACCCAGGATACACAAATGTCGACACGAACATTACGATATTTAAACACAGCAATAAACACTTGTAAGCTGTTCTCAAATTTAAAGATGGCCGCTTCCCACCACGTGAGGGAAATGTTTGATCACGTGATGCTCCCAGTTGAAAAACGATTTCACCAATTTAAAAAGTCTTCGCAATACTGGTTACACATGATGCATGTGAACACTTCGATCACTGGGAAAATGTTATTAAGATCTTGACAGATCATATGCAAATGTTTTTTCAGTTTTTCCATATTATTTTACGGAAATCTTTTCCAAAAAGCAATATTAAATATTTTTTAAAAAATAAAAGATTGTCCTTACATTGCACATTTTGAAAAAAAAATCAGTACAGTGCACAAATTTTGTAAGTCTTTTTACAGTTTAAAACTTAGCAAAACGATAATTCGGTCATCGCCCATCGAACCCATGCTTTCCATAACGTGACTCCCAACATTGCCTGCACCAACAATGCTCACCATGACCTCCATTTCCTCCTCCACCACCACCCTCACTGTCACTTCCACTATCACCTCCTCCTCCTGTTTCGGTTCGAGCCTCCCTGTTTCCTCCACCCCAATTCCAATTGGATAAAGCTATCGCATGAAACTCGTCGTCATCATCTCTTGCTCTGCGGGAACTGGTATTGGAAATTCTGTTGAAAAGAGAAAAATAAGAGAATAATTTTGAAGTGCAATAAATAACAATGTGAAATTGAATATCGTTATTCCAGACCTCTTTGACTTTTCAGGAGTAAATTAAGCCTAAATGCTTTGAAATTTCAAGTTACATGAAACGAACGTATAGTTTGCCATTTGAATTGTTTTTTTTTTATAAAAGAAAATTTATATTGGGATTATGACAGACAATGATGAAAAAATAAAAATAAAACGTATATTTTAGAAGAGTTTCATACTTTGGACTGGGAGGTCTAAGATCCATTGATGGAAGGGGTTGTGAGGTTGCCTCGAAAAAACCACTGAGCACAGTAGCAAGAAAAGCGTTTGTCTCCTGCCTCTTACTTCCTTCCTCCTCACTCTTATCCTCATCATCCTCCTTGCTTAAATCATTCTCAGTTTCGAAAATTAATTTCACATTCGTGTCTTTTTTATTGTGCATTTTCACTGCATCTTCGTGCAACGAAACCAGTTTCATGTGTGCACGCTCCAGTACTTTTCTTTCTCTTAACAAAGCTTTTTTTTTTGCTTTGTACTTTTTCTGCTCGTGCTTGATAGTTTCATTGACTTCGTATGCCAACTTGAGATCTGCAAGCTTGGTGGTTGCTCTGTATAATATAATAAAAAGGCGATTCATGTTGGCTTGCACACACGCACGTTTATTCACGCCTCAAGTACATAGGTCTCCTTAAGCAGGTCTCTTTAAGAGAGAATTGATTGTACCTCCCCCACAAATATGGTTTAGGGATGATAAATGAATATTCATGATGACTAAACTTGTAGATTGTTGGAATAACACACAGAGAAACAATGTGTGACGTGTTTCAAATAATTTATTACGTTACCTGTGCACGAGTCTCTGAAAAAAAATTCTTCTTTCAGATGTGCCTTTTTGAGGCCCCACATCGACATTCTTCAAGATCTAAATGAAGCAATGAAATCATAAAATAAATCAATGGGTCGAAATATCGTGGAATTAATTGTCAAACAGATATGATTTAATGAACTAACGCATGGCAGAATTATAAAATAGAGGGTGCAAATTAGGAATCCAATAATCGTTATTGATGTAATGATTATGTACGTTTGTTGCACAGTGCGATTGAATGGATATACAAAAATATTAACTGGTGTTAACTCATTCTTGATGTGACAATTTTAAGAATTAAAAAAAAGTACTTACCTCCTTCTGCTTATGACTTAAAGGGATCTCAGGTTCCTTCACGTGTTCATTCTGAAGTTGTAAATATTAAAAATTATACAGGCATCATGTTGAAAATATTACCACGAACAATTAGAATGGGGAATTTAAAGCAATGTTAAGTAATGACAGAATTACTAATAAATTTTAATGAAGAATTGTAACCAGACAAAGAGGAGGAAAATATCTATCTACATGTCTGCTGAAATTTTACCTCTTCATCGGATAATAACTCAGACCGTTGATGATCTGGAGGTGTTATGTTCATCTGTAAAATAATTTCTTCCTGTAATTACAAGTCAACAGTTCTTCAGTATTTTTAGTCATAATTTTAATAGAAAGTAAAATATTGCAAATGGTGGTGTGAAAACATGATGAAATGTTTCTCACCGAAACACCAAGCTGCTCCCTCAACATACGATTTTCATTCTCGGGAAAGTCTTCTATTGACTGTTGAAAGAATACATTTTATTAGGAGAGAAAAATGATTTTCGCAATCGTTACTAGATAAATTTTAAGTATTTAGGATGATCATCGTTACTTAGTTCTCCCATGGCCATGTAGGGTCAAGCAGCAATTTTAAGGTGTATTTGGACATAAAACATTTTTATTGCTTCCTAGATATTTGTTTCCTCTGAACAGGCTGTATTTGGCTCTGGACATGTGTGTCCATTTATAAGGGGTAATTAATAGGAATATGTACCTAATAATGCTATTCATACAGTATAATGCACGTAATTGTATCTATCTCACCGATTCGGGATTACGAATTAGCCTCATGGCATCTTCCCTGCTAATTCCTCCCCTTTCAAGTCGCGCGAAAATTTCTTGTTGCACAGACTCTAAATCTTCACTTGGTTTCTGAAAAAAAATTGGAAACTGATGGAAAACAAACAAATATTTTATGAATACCACTGTCTGAATTTAAATTTTGTAACATAATATTACATGTGCATCTGACTAGTTTTTGTTGCTTTGGTGTTTCTTCTCATTGAGTGAATGACTTCTTTAACGGTTTCTTGTCGGCATCACTTTGGTGTTTCATACGGAGCCTTTTGTTTCCATAACGAATATTTTGATTGATACGTTTATGAATTCATTAATGCAATCTTTCAAAACTAAAATTTTTGTACATATTTTGGGAATAAATAAATATAGATATATAATAATTTGAAATTTATGTATGTAATGTATCTCACCTGTTGTTCTTCTGTAGTTTCCGTCCTCGTTTTTGATTTAGCTACAGGTTTTGTATGCTGTAACAATGCCACATGATGTTATGAAAGCCACATCACATGTAACCAAAAATTAACAATACTCATTGAACAACGCATAAACGAGGTCACCAATGTATATGAATACATAAGTCATAGTAAATTAAAAAATTTGTAAATGTTAAGACTTTGATAAACAGTAACGTTTTAGGACAGAAAAAATTCAAGATAATCGGAGAATAATTTGAAATTAATTTATGTAAGGTATCTCACCGTTTCATATTCTACAGTGTCTGTCGTTATTGACGTAGGTTCAGGTTTCGAATGCTATAAGAAGGAAATATAAGTCTCAGTACATTGAAAAATGTGTGAATGTTAAGACTTTGTTCAAGAGTAATGTTTTAGGAAAGAAAAACATCCAGATAATCAGAGAATAAATTGAAATTCATGTATCTAAGGTATCTCTCCGGCGTTTCTGAGGTACTTTCAGGTTTTGAATGTTGTTAGAAGGCAATTTAAGTCTCAGTACATTGAAAAATGTGTGAATGAGGAGACTAAGATGAACAGTAACGTTTCGGAAAGAAAAATATGAAGATAATCCTAGAATAATTTGAAATTAATGTATGTAAGGTATCTCACCGGCATTTCTGAGGTACTTTCACGTTGTAAATCCTGTAAGAAGGAAATTTAAGTCTCAGTGTATCAAAATTTGTGAATCTGAAGACTTTGATTAAGAGTAACATTTTAGGAAATAAAAAAAAACCTGAAGATAATCCGAGAATAATTTGAAATAAATGTATTAAAGGTATCTCACCGGCATTTGGGAGCTAGTTTCAGGCTGTGAATCCTGTCAGAAGGAAATTCAACTTTCAGTACATTAAAATGTATGAATGTTAATAATCAATTAAATTACAAAACTAAATTTTGACCATCGATATGAAAATTTATATTTATGTGACAGTGATTTCTCAGAACAGAATAATTACCCTTTCACTATTAAGAATTCGAAAGTATGCGAAGTAATTAATGTACATTGTAAAATATTAAGAACATGAGAAATGGGAATGTATGTAAGCTTTACCATTTCTTCTTTCCGTTGTCGGCGCTTTCGGCGTTTAGACTCCTTTTTCTCTGCCTAGAAATAATAAAATCCGTTTGAACAATGGAGATAAATGATTATATTTCATGACCGGATTTTTTAACCTGTATTTATGTGATTCAATCAAAAATTAGGAAAACAGAATAATAAAAATATATGAGAGAATAACCTTTTGCTTTGCGGCTCTATTTTCCTCTTCCTCTGCTTTTAGTAAATTTTCTTCGATTGCAGCCCTTTGTCTTTCCTTCCTTTCTCTTTCCTCTTGTGATAACAAAGGTTTCCCTATCAATTGATCTCTAAAATTTTCTACTACTAATCTTTCCATCATAGCGTCCGCTTCTGCCATATTTGCATCCTGCAACTGTTTCACAAATTTTTCTCCTGAAAAATATTACAAATATGAGTTTTATTGTGTATTATAATGTACGGTGTCCGAAGAAATTAAAAAAATAAACAGTACTTGAAATATATACCTTGGATGAAGATTGATATTTTCATTTTTACAAAAATGTTCAAACTTGGTTTTTTGAGACTCAATATTATTATCCGTGTCCTGTGCAAAATAGATCGGGTGAGTAAGTACTGTTATTTGTTCATGCCCCAGTGGTTAAAGTTACATGTCCTAGAGGTGGCTACAAATTGGACCTCCTTTTGACTGCATATTCTACGTTATTTACAGTTTCATTTATTGGTCGCATGCTTTCTCACAAAAAAGTTTTTGGACATGATTATCTTAAGCACAATAGAAGTATATGTATTGGTGGAAATATTGTAAATGTTACGCAAAGTTACTTTTCTGATGACGTTTTTACGAAACTTACTTTTTGTAGTTTGGACATGTCTCGTGCAGTTATGCAAAATTTTAGTACTTACTTGTTTTGTCATCCTTAGCTTCTTCTATCCCTTTCGAAGCTATTTTCTGTAACCTTTTAAATTTTTCTTCTTCTAATTTTTTTATTTTAATCTCATTTTCATACTTATGTAATTGCACTTTATCAATTCTTTGTTTGGTCTTTCGGCTATCAAAAAATTTCGGTCGGGCTCCTCCATATTTATCGCCACCATCTCCTCCGGGGTTAGCCGCAGCCATAGATCCTATTTCACACCGTTTGTTTCGCACACACTTGCAGTTCTTTCCCAAATAATACGCAATTATCGATGCCCCATGTTAAATTGTGAAATCTAGGGAACATTGGGCAACATTAATTATGTCTCCAAGCAGTAAAATAGTGTAACGACCCAATCATAATATTGGAAGTATTTATCTATGCAAATTACAATGGATTGTTTAACCCAGAAGGAAAAGTGAAGCTGGTCACACCATGTCCAAGAAAAATAGACTTTTTGGACTCAACGCACTCGTGGTTGCTGCATAAACATACCGAAATGTCACATTTATCAGTCATTTAGATGATTAATGATTACTCACATCGAGAAATAATAACAATTCATAAATTTTTATGTGAAATTCGAGGCCCAAGTATATTTATACTCTCTCCAGTAAGTAGCAAAAATTATCCAAAATAGTTTATGTATGAAATAATAATTTGCGATTAAAATTTCGAGATGCTTTTGAAATTATCAGTTAACTTTCATGATGAAGCACACTGCTGCCACGACAGATTCGACATTATTCAATATGGAAAAAATAAATAAAAGTAATCATTCTCCAATGTATTAAAAAATCGTTATTCCAATTTGAAAAGGTAAGGTCAATCAGAAGGTGCTTATTAATAAATATTGACCACCAACAGGTTCCTAATCCAAAAATTATTCCTATAAATGACATTTAAAATTGGGGGAATAATAATAATAATTGGGAATAATAATAATAATAATAATAAATGGTTTATTGTCTCGAAATGTTACAAGTTCCACGTGTAAGAAGAATGATGTTATTAAAACAATCATGACGAGAGAAAAGGTTGCTTTTTTAACCCTGGTCAGTGATACGAATATCATCAAATGCAACTTTACTAGTTTACAATGCAAACAATAAAACAATAAATTTTATGGTCTTTGTATTTACAATGATAAGTGTACCGACAAACGAACACGAACTTACAGGCTTACATGAAAAGCACAATTACAATTAGACCAAAAAAAGTGATGGAAAAAACTTTTATCTGCAAATATCTACATCTTACTAGGCTTCACTTTTTTGTCAGTTACTTTGTATATTGCCGACTAAAAAAACCAAGGATATTTAAGATGTAGATGCGTCTTGTGGACAAGATGGGATCCTCTCTCGATAAGGAGTTAGGTGTACATTTTGTAGAAGGTTACTTGTGCAGTGACGGATTTAAATTAATGGTTTTTTTAGATACTGTACCTGAAGATAACATAACGCTTTAAGAAATGTTCAGTAGATGTTAGAGTTTAAGAAGCACGGTAATAGTCCCATAATGCGGAAATAATCTCTGTTACGGTTACGTCGTTTGTGTTTTCTCTGAGAAGGAAAATAACGAAAAATCCATCACTTTTCAAGTAACCGTCTACAAAATCAATGCACAACTCCCTATCAAGGGAGGAAACCATCTTGTCCACCAAACGAAGGTGCTTTCTTATGTAACGGCGACGATCACACACACAGGACAACCTACAGATCCAGACAAAACAACTTAAACATGTCAGTGCTCCAACGAGCACCAACCAACACCACAGAAACACAAATATCATCTCATTGAAGAGATTTATAGGCAGAACGCATTGCACCATGTAACGTTGTATGTTAGCAAGATGTCGTATTTTAAAGTCACACATTTTGATCCGTGGAAATCTTG
>JBCAUI010213306.1:0-16758 GCA_038406195.1 Haplosyllis anthogorgicola
AAGGCAGGAAGCCTGCAGCACCTCTGGTATTAACTCTAACTGCAGTCTAAGACTGCAGCGCCTCTGGCGGAGACTCTAACCGAAGTCTGGTCTGTTGACAGTAGAAACCTTGACGAAAGGAGTATCAAAAGTGTTACACTTGAGTAGAAAAATAAAAGGCTTTCAACTGATCAGAGAATTACACAACAATGACGATCACACATTATGTAATTTAATGTAACTCTTCAGCAAATCTTATTCTTGCTGGAAATCACCCAAAACCCCCAGCTTTTCTTAACATAAAGATGAGAAATCTTCCTTTGTCTGAAATAACAGAGACAAATCAACTGGTGCAAGGTTTTCTCCTTTCCAGTACCAATATCATTAACAATACTACTTACATTGTCATTAAAGCTTTCCCATTTGTACTTCTTTCTCCATAACGACAATACGATATGTCCATCACTTACAGATGTCTAGGTCAAGGCAACTTAATACTTCTTTTGTTCGGGATTTGACATGACTTCGTGATATATAATCTCTTGTCTATCTGTAAGCAGTGCAAAAGGTTTGTAAAAAAATTGTAAACCAAGTGTTATTGGATTAAGATTTTACCTGAGGTTGTTTATTTTGACCTTAACGTGAGTTATAGTAATACCTGGACAATGGTGTTTATGTCACTATCTTCTTTCATGCACCTATAATATCACATTTATCGTGACATTTCATACCATCTTTACAAATTTTATCGGTGCATGTATTGACAAGTAGAAATAGTTACGTCTCTTGTCTGTCTGTAAGCATTGCAAAAAGTAATTGGATTAAGAGTTCACCTGTTTTATTGTCAATAATAACTTTTTCCAAATGCAATCTGTTTCAATATATTTTGCTTTCAGCATTTAAATACATAATACTTCTTTTGTCATTGTTGTAATAAATCTAACATACTTTTATACATTAGATACCTTGGAGTTCTGCAGCGTTTACGATCCACAAATTGAATTAGTTAGATATTATTGTTGTAGGATTTTTACTTTTAGATTTTTACATGTGAATGAATATTTTTCCAAATGTGTAGTCTTATATTTGGCATTGACTATCACTTTATTATGCTTGCATCAGTATGTTTTTGTGAACAAGTCATCTCAACGAAAGGAAATCGGTTGCTAAGCTTTGGCAAATGTGATCATAACTGAAAAATGACGTCATAAAATGGTACTGGCCCATGAACCAGGACCCTTTTTCGCTTATTTTATCTTTTTGTGTAATAATAATAATGTTTATTTGAGTTAACGGAAGTCTGTCTTGGTGAATTTATTATGCTGCGTGTCTAATAGAATTGTGCCACTTTATGTATTTCTCTGCACCGCGGATAGAAATCGATATGTGTCTAAACGACAAAGTGCTGAGTACCTTTTAATGGATGTATAGCGTGATAGCTGGGCCTGTTTGACACGAAAAATGGAACATTAATTGTACTTTTAGTAGTTTTATTGTCATGTCTATTTATGGTGGTTTGCGTGCCCCAGTTCGATACGGGATGAGCTGCGATCGTTTGTCGTTAAAAATGGACCTACCTGCCATTAAATGGACCTACGTCCACAATTTTTTTGAAAGACACTGAAAATAATGTGCATTTATACTTAGTTAACATTACAAGACTTTGAACTTAAAGCAGCTAGATTGTGGCAAAAATTAATGGAAATATCAATAAATTATGTCCCATGAATGAGAAAAAGGGATACTGCTTTTAATACCCTTCTAAATTTTACAAATCTTGAACCTGTTTTTAGCAACGGATCTTAAAAGAGGAAGGATGCTAAAAGAAAACAATGCAAAGTTAAGATAGAACATATCCATAAAACAGATTGAAGAAGATAACACTAAATTGCAGATGGGTCTTTACCGTAAGAACAATAATGGGGCCAACAATGTTTCCGCCGGGACTGAGTTATCGAGGAAAGCAACAATCCCTAAAGTGTCCTCTAAATGCTATGGCTCCCATTGGTTTGTTATTAATGTCTAGATGCAACAAAGTGTAAATCTACTTAGAACAAGGTATTGTTTTCCATAGCCGCCCTTTGTTTTCAGATTACAGTTTTTAAAAAGCAAATGATAATGTATACACTGTACAAGTAGAGACCATGCAAATGAAGTTTACATTTGTAACTAATATTGAAAATGGACCGGAGAGAAATTTCAGACAAATTATACTTTGTTTCTAAAAATTAGGGTTTGTAAAATTTAACTTTAACATAATTCTCAACTGAATGAGTGAAAAGACAACCTTTCTTTGACTTTTCTATTTAGAACTGCCTGCTGTGTCTCCAAAACATGGGTTCATCTATAGTAGACAGAACACAATGGCTATCCACAGTGGTATCAGGCTGCTTAATTACTCCCTATTGTTAGAGGATAGGAGGCAAGAAACATTCTTCATTTTCTTTTAACATGAAGGAAAGCAACCGTATCTTTGGTTTAAAAGAATTTAGTCTATGCTTCCATTTCAAACATTGTGACAGTCGCCTCTTTACCTACGCTTTTTTTTACCTACACTTTTTTGTTCGTTTTGTCAGTCATGACAAACTTTACTTAGTCTATTTGTGTGGAGAGCTGGCTGTCTTGGTTCAGATGTCGCGTAACTGAACGTTATAACGAATTTGAAAATGTTTCAGAACAACAGAACAGAAGATGAAATGTTTCTTCATGGTTCTTCATTTGAGAATAATAAGTGTTTTTGTTTGAGTGAAAAAAGCAACCTCGAATTCTCTTGTCCCAAAATAAAATCACGTTCAGAAGCTATTACTTCCTTTGTTATCAGCAGGATATTATTGTTATGAAAATTGAGTTAAGAGTTGTCAACCTCAACAAATATGCTTCCGAAAGGTATGTTAAAATCCTTTCTAAATTCCTGACAAAGCCTTTCGGCACTGTACTGTCATGCAATGTGGAAATCTTCAGGGTACGTGTTTCGTAATTGTTCTGCCAGAAATCCCTCAACGGTTATCAATATTCATTTGACTTCTCCTGCATCCTGTGGCATCAATTACTTGACGCTAAGCCACATGTGACAATTATATTTCACGATATTAAGGATGCCTACAGTGCTAAATTAATTGCACCAGAAATGCCATATTCATCGTGTGTATTGACATTACTTTAAAATAAGATTGATCTCTTGATTTCAAATGCAGCTTCCTTTCGTTATATTCTGAAGTAAGAAATACAAATGAATCTTTATTTGCCCTGTCAGAGATTGTTACTGAATATTTTATTTTCCTGGTAGATCTCGTAATAGGTTTGTACTTTGAGATATTAATTTCAGGGTAAAGATTTTATCTATTCCTGTAAATCATGCACTGACAGATACACTTTGAAATTCAAATGCATACAACTGCTGATATCTGACATCGCGTGACCTTCCTTACAACTATGACTGCTCTGCATATGCACTATATACTTAACATATTACGGCTCTTTTCAATTCTCTGCACATGACTGAAGATCCGTAAACCTATTTTCCAACTGCCTTTCCTCGTCTATTGATTGCTCGTCTATATTTAGACGGTAAGTATCCATTCGTATTGAATTGTATCGGATGGGTTTCTTTTACATAAAGTGCGCCTCGTAGTGTATTGGTTAGCATTAAGCGCTGTTAGGTAGGTGTTCCAGTTTCCATTCCCAAACAGGTAAGGTAGTGTCTCTGGAAATTACAGCTTCACCAAAGTTGTGAAATTGGTACCCACCCTAAAAGAGAAGAAAGCATAAAGTAAGCCTACAGACTATAAATGCAAACATAAGCATATTTTCGTTTAACCCACTCATATCATGTAGACTATAATTCGACGCGATCTCCTGTTATTATTTAAAAACCTAAAAAGTGATGTCAAAATTAGACACTTTTTCCGCATAATTACAGACTATTTAGTATTTGATTGTCCTGTATATTTGGCCGGGGAATTCCAGACACGTATCCGTTTAGCAGACAGCGCATTGATCAGACAAAATATTAGAATAGATTACCAGGTAAAGTAAATACCACATTGCAGAGCGACAAATTTCCTACTGTAGATTATGTGTTCTTTTATCATATCCATGTAGAGAAACAACTAGAAAGTGTGGCCGACTTCATCTTTGCTTTTGCTTAACGCACCATCCTTAATGGTCCGTGTATGAAATGGCAAAAACGTTTCCAAGCTTATTGACCCTCATGCCATAATGATAATGAGGAAATCTAGGTTTGTGTTCTGGGTCGCCATTGCAGAAAACATTGGCGGATTTAGGGGAGGTGCCGCCGGCGCCCCCCTCCCCCCCCCCCCACGGCCCAAATTTTCTTCGTTTTCATGCACTTTCCGCAAAATCTTGGGCGAAAATAGGGGTGGCACCCCCCCAAACGGGCCAGGCAACCCCCCAATGGGAAATCCTGGATCCGCCCCTGGAAAAGGTGACCAGGAACCAACCCCCCTACCCAACCCACCCCCACCCGGACTGGGGAAAATGCATTTCTCGGCATTTCAGACAATTCTGTGAAAAAGTCTTCGTTTTCTCATGTTGTATTAGTTTTTATTCATTTTAAAACATGAAGTGTATCTATAAAACTTGAAAACATAAAAATGAGAAAAGTAAGGAATGGGTGATCAAATGTCTGATTTCCGTTTTGTGTCATTTCAAAGTTAGAAAAACAGAAAAATGATGAAACGGGTGCTCCCTTTTTTGTTTAAAAATTAGATCTTGAAAACGTTTTGGCCACTTTATACACTGACTGTGGACATAAAGGTAAAACTTGCCAATAGGCTATATCCATCTGTGAACAAATCTAGTTACGTGTTAAGCAGTTATACTCATTTGTTCGGTGAACAATGAACCATTGAAATGAACTTTAAGCCTGAAAACCCCAACAAATATCATCCCTTTTTGTCACTTCTAACAGTTCAATTTTAGACGTTGCATTGAGATGAACACTGATTGTCTCAAAATGTGTATGTATTCTGTGTTATCTATATAATCTTCGTGTTGTAACAATGTAATAACAGGTCTACTTTGCTGGGATGGTTAACAACTGTGCAAACTTTTCTGTTTAAATTTGTTATTGTCGACGCGCACATTAATCAGAGTTTGAAACCAAAAATATAAACCAAATACAACAGTTGATACAACACAGTTGCGTGATTCTATAAAATCAAATCAGTCCTTCATGTTGTCTTGAGTACATCATTGTTCCAGAGCAGAACGGGGGATGAAAAGATTAATTTGTGAACACGTTTTATTTCGCTGACTTATTCATTTTGAAACCACTGACTACTTGTTAAACATATAACATGAACTGAAGCAAGAAGCATGGATAGAAGCAACTGGAAGTAACTGTTTTCTTCAAATCTCATTTTCACTCGTAAATTATTTCAAAGATTATTTCGACTGTTACCAAGGGTTCCAACTGGTAATAGAACAACTATCAGATAAATTTTAAGCTGCAGAAAGGTCGCCTGGTTTCTCTTTTTGTGTGATCAATGTTATTTTATACACAGTGAAAGTGATTTTCTAGTCTGGTGATGTTTGTTTCTCTTGCAGACACTGCAATATGGATGCAATAAAATCCTAAAATCCTTTTAGGACGTGCTTCTTGTTTTCAACAAAATAAAGTGCTAAATTACAGGTTAGTGTTTCACACTGGATTTCATAACCATATCATATTTGATTTTTCTGTCAGAAATCCTTAACAACAAGTAAAGTAATCAATATTTATTACTGCTACGAATCTGTGTTTCACGTTATGATTGGCGCAGGTATTGATTCTTCAAACAATTACACAGTTATCACACATGTAGAGCCCAACAATATTGATTAAATAGTTCATACACATTAATTGATCAAGTAATCGTTGGACAGTTTAGGAGCCACAGTGGACAAACGTTCGTGTCTTTCAATCTGGCAAAAGCACAGCTTGAGTTTTTTAAGGTTACCAACATGAAAAAACCGAGAATGAAATTACCATCAGTTTTAGGAACACTTTAAATTCAAAAGCACGGCGTGGAATTCTTTCATTCTCTCTCTTTAGTTTTGTACCCTTCCAAATTGACGGTAATTTCAGGAGCTGTGAAGTTGTTTTTGAACGCATACCCTTGGTTCTTATAGTCATAGATGATCACTCAAGATCACAGTAAAACTACCATTCAGGGTACTTCATGCTGCATCTTTTTTGTTTTCGATACATGATTCGAGCGTAAAGCACGTCACTTCCTCAAACAACATTCTGGTTAACGAAAAGAAGTTTAGTAATAGAATAGAAACAAACAATAGAATAGAAACAAACAATAGAATAGAAACAAACAATTCACAAACCAATTTGGGATAATAAATGTTTTGGATTCCTCTTTCCTAACGATGGAGCTTATGTCATTTATAACTAGAAAGGTAATGTTTGCACGTACAAGATACGAATGTACTGTACATAACAGGTGTATTTCCTGGTGATTCAGACAGGTAGATTCTCCGTAATGTTAGGCTGGTAATGAGCGGTTACACAAACGGATTTAGTCATCAGATGCACAAGTGTCACGAAGATGAGTGTCATACAACCATATCAAATTTCAAAGTACCCGAAGCCGTTACGCCATTACTGAGATAATCGGCTTACACAGCAAGAATTTGCCTTTTGAAGTTTGGACTTTATCATAGGAAGAGTAATCACAAAGTTCAATATCGTATTGCAAAACACATTTTCAATGGTTTCAAAAACACTTGATCATAAGCCTCTCTATTCTGTCTTTTGTTCGAAAGGATGGGGGATTGATTATTGCTGACTGTAAGTCGATTGTGTGAGGCTATTATTTCTGCAAAGGTTGCGCTATTTCTTAGTTTCTAAGAACCGCCGGTGGACTCAAGTTGCGTAACATATGCGCACTGCAGTCAACAAGGTGTTTATTTATGCAGCCTAGCTGTTGCCTACCGTCGGTAAATAAACCTTGCGCTTTTAAAAAAACGAAAAAGATAAAAAATCAATTGCCTTTTAGTTATTGTGTACCCAAGGCAGCTGACCTCCTGGACTTTAAGGTGGTTCAAAATTTCACTTAAAATAACTTCATGCGTAAATACTCCAGCAGGGTGCCTGTAGAATGTATTGATACTTAGTCATAAGCATCACAGCAGTCCCACTACAGACAAATACCACTGGCGACGCTACAATTGCTGCAGAGATAATTACACAATATTTAATTAAGAAGCCATACAGTTGTTACATAAGACTAGTATACCAGAAATGACAATTATAGATCTATCCTCCGTGTGGTTCATAAAATATTTGATATATTAAATTAATTGCGCGCAGAAGTTAACACCAAACAATTAGTAATAAAGATGTAAAAATTCTGACACAGTGGGCTGACATCCTATTCATTCTTTGTAAAGGGAGGAAAGCCTTACAGAGAAATGAATAGGATTTCATGAGTCGTCATGATAAACCCTGGAATTGATCTCTCACAGATGTTTTCACATATCTAATTTTTTATTTACAAATTACTTTAATGTCGCTAATTGTAGAGCTGTAAGGGAATATTTCGAATTTAACTAGCTCAAAATATAGGAAAAAATTTATGTACCGGTACTTGTAGAAAAATATTTCCAGATGTTTGTGACACGCGGGTAGAAAAGAATAGCTCTGTATCAAATCTGTACAGATCAGTCTTAAATTTAACGAGGTGTCCAGATAGGAACACTGACCTTCATGCCTCCCACCTACCCCGACTGTTGCCTAGAATTGTCTGAAATGGCCAGAAATCCCCAGTCTGGGGTGGGGGGGGGTCGGGGGTAGGTCCTGTTCAACTTTTTGCAATGGCGGCAGAGAACACAAATGTAGATTTCGTCCAATACATAGACCCTCCTGCTGAGGCATGTGGGTCAATTAGATTAGTCTTCATCCATCGGCAATCTTATCAATAAGCCCGTGGTCATGTGGCAAGTCCAAGACGTGAAAAACAGCTTGTCACATCAGACCAGCTCAGTTCTCGTGTCAATAGCGTTGTCACGTTTGTTCAACGTGTGTCTGATTTGTTTTGTTCGTTTATAAACAAACTTTGAGTTCTTTCAATTAAGAGATCAGATAATGAAATAACCAGTAAAGGTTCAGCGCCCTGCAACAATTGAATTTCATGCTGAGCTCATTCAATTCAATTGAACTTCAGTTCAACTTTAAGATAGTAATTTCAGGTTATATTGCTTGTGATTCGTCTTGACTGTTGCATTTTGTTAGTGGTTACTTATTCGAGATATGATTTTCGGTTTCCACACACATCTAAATGTAATTCTAGATGTCCATCTGTATCAAGCAAAACTATGCAATTTAACCTGGCATCCTTGAAAATGGAACACCTCAATGTTTATTTACAAGCAAACAAACCAGATGTTTCTGCACATGAACGTGATAAAACTGCATCAATTCTCACCTCACTCATTTGTTTCAGATGAATTGTTTATTGCTGTGGTACGTCTCGACCAAACGAAATGGTCATATTGTTGGTTTGCTCTGTACGTGTGTGGTAGCAATAAATTAGTGATCTATCCAGTTCTGGCCGGACACCCACTCTATGCATAAAATGGCAATAATCACAAAATATGTCCAATGCAAGTGCACCTTTCCATAGTGTCAATCATGGAAAATACAACCAAAACGTGAAAGTTTAAATCTCAACTAAAGATACAGTCATAAAAGAATACTGCTGCTGCTGCTTTCGTTGAACAAAGACACGAGTATAATTGCAAAATGAGATGATTTTATTATGACATTCCCTGAATTACTCTAGTTTCATACAGCAAACAGTACTAATATATTTTCGAACTGGTCGACAGACTGTCTAATAAGTAACCATCGGGATAATATGAACTAAATTTCATGAACTCTGTGGTCAGTCAATGGTTTTAGTCGAGGTGAGATTCCACTAAATAACTGTCGAATTTTCAACTGGGGCAATAATATGTGTCAGTGTGACAGTATAATGAAAAGGTGTTCCTGGCTACCTCTGTATTTGTTTCTCTATGACCTGAAGTAATGAAGGATTGACCCAGTTATTATTTCCCTGGAGGTATAGCTTCACTTGAACAAAAAGTACTGGTATTCAAAAAATATACTGTATTATACAAATTAGCTAATCAAACAAAATTCCCTTTAAAATTAAAGACCTTAGTAGTAGTTTGATTATATTCAATGTTATTCATTTGTATACAGGGCAAAATGGACGTGAATGACTAACTGTAATTGGTATCTGGTTTCATGTTCACACTATGTTTATCGAGTCACAGACTTGCCATTAATGATGAATAGTAGTTGTGATGATGTTGAAATGAAGTGTAAATTATTGATGACTTGATGTCCATTTATATTAGATGGAGCTAAAAATACTAAATAGCCATCAATGGGCCAGCACAACATCAACAGAGGGTCCTTATTGGCAGCTTGTAAAGAGAAAATCCACTTGTTTTAAAGAACAATAAATTTTGTTTTCATAAGTTGCAGACTAATTTCATAACCAATCGCATAGACGTTTGAGACGTTGGCCTAACTGTTGAAGAAAATTTGTACAAGTGTATATGTTGCATGGATTCCAGATAACTTTAAACGTATCACATAATTGCCAACAACGGAACATCCTAAAGTGAGGCAAACTCATCACATATAAAAAGCAACTATAACATATAATTTACAAATACACTTTGACACAAATTATATCTCTTACATATTCTTTTTGGGATTTTTATACTCCATAATGGACAAGCAGGACCCACTGCCCTCTAGTTTCATTGAAACATTTGCGGTTATCCTTATGTTTTTTACTTTCCCATGTGTACTTGAATTGAATTAACTGTGTAAACCAACTTTCTCTCTGAGACATTTATGGCTATTATGGATGGAAGATGCTACAGCTGTACTGCTCTTAGGATGTATCCTAAAACAACAATTCAGGTGAAATTGTCCCGAAAGGACTAAGGCTATCGAGGAAAAACACAGGTCCCAAGGGTTACAGTTTAAATGAGCCTGCTCTCTCCAGGCCGTTTTTTATGTGTTGCTTTCTTTATTTAAGATCATTAAAGAATTTCCACCTTTCCTTTTCATTCAGTTTAGTTAAGAAAATGTATTACATGAGGGAAGTCTTGGATGTATGAGTTGTATTATTTAAATGCTGTACAAAATTTGGTGGGCTTCAAACAGTAGCATTACAAATAGGTTACAAAAGGTTAATAGATTTATCAAAGAGTTATCAATTATAAAAAGCTCACTTTCTTGAACTATTCAACCGATTTAAATAACACATAACATATTAATTCATCTCTAGTGCAGTTTAATGAAACATAACTTAAGACAACATAATTCATTTAACACGATTTCAACAGAAATAGAAACGTCTATCTTCTGCAGGAAGCTAGTAAACTATATTTACTTTCAAAATGCCGAAGTCCAGTAATTTCCCTTTGCGTGGATAAAAAATATAACCTGTACTATTATTACTGATACCACCTTATCTAACAAGACCTTCGTATTAATTTTGCATCTTCCCACACACACTTTTACACGTGTCAATTTTCACCGGAATAGAAATAATTACCGCCCGCGTATGCGGAAAGGTAATGTTTTCAGTCGTGTCTGTGTGTCTGTCCGTCTGTCTGTCTGTTTGTCTGTCTGTGTGTCTGTCTGTCCATCTGTCTGTCCAGACTATAACTTTTGAACTGCTTGAACTAGAAACTTCATTTTTGGCATGGTGGCACATCTTTATGATATAAAGGTCAAGTTTGAGTAGCAAGGTCATTGGGTCAAGTTCAAGGTCATAGTAATGAAAAGTGTCAAAATGTTTAGTGTTGTCAGCTAATATCACATGTTATGATGTTTGAGACAAGTAAATGAGGTCAAGGTCAAAATATAGGTCAAGGTCATTTGAGGGTCAAGGTCATTTGAAGGTCAATTTTCTAGATTTTTGTCATTTTCATGTTTTAATAACTGTTTGCATTTTAGTTACTATTTGCGGTTTAATGACTATTTGCGAAGTGGGCAGTTCGGCCTTTGATTGGAAGGCATTCTTGTTCATAGTGCATACACCAAAAAATGTCAATATGCAAGGGCGTTTTACAGACGTTCTAATTTAGATATTAAGTTAGTTTAATAGATATTAATAAATACAGAACAAAATTGCCCACATGTTTGCGCTGGTAATCGCAAGATTTATCCCGACTCGTGGGTATTTTTTCAGCGCCGACAAAGACACCTTCTCTCTTTCACCATCATTGATGTCACTCTGTATGATAAAGAGAGCAATCATGAAAATATTTTAGTGGACGTAGAAAGCAGCCGAAAGTGCTCACACTCGTATCCATGTTATGAAATGATAAATATTAAAACAACTACCTTTCTAGCATATATTACATTATATTTCACAAGGACATTACTACAAGCATAGGCTCATCCTTATGAGCCTATGCCAAGGCACAAGGTCTTACCTTCATGTCCTTTTCCGTAATAACACGAAGCCTTTCGTCAAAGTTACTGGGTAAGTGTCGTTTGTTGCAAGATATAATCTTCCTCAGTAACTTGGAAGCTTCATCCGTTTTGTTTTTAACAAATAAGAAACGGGGAGATTCTGGTAAAAACCTGTATCAAACACAGTTGCTATATTAATTTGTCTGGCCATCATAAAGATATTCTACAAGTATTTTTAAAGGAATTACATACAAACATTTGTGGAATAAAGTTCCTTTGTGCAGCCACCTTTCGAGCTTATGCCTCTCGTCATTGAAATGCATGGTAAAGATCAGTGCGGTATTATAGTCCCGCACGCAGTGACCATTTGCGGCACCTGAAGTCTCCCAAACCTTTGCCCTACACACAGTCTACGTATGAGACTGATACAATGCAACACTTGTTCATGCAACGACGAGTATAAAAAGTGCTTTGAACATAATAGTAAAATCATTGTGTACAATAAGCGGGTAGTAAATTTAAAATGATATAAATGAATATGACAAAAAAGTAAATTATTACCAAATGTATGTAAGACACAAAATTCCTGGTACGATAAGCACATACTGAAGATAGACGAAGTCACGGATGAAGAAGGAAATGCCTCCGAGTAAAAGCACGCCAACAGCAACCCATACCTGGTATACGTAACTCATAAAGGTTCTCCAGCCTGGTCCAAATAACTCAACAACTGTAAAAGTTAAGCTTGCAAAGTGGGTAAGCACCAAAGTAACAGATCCACCCTGTATTTAAAACCACTGGGTAGCATCACCCTAAGTCAGAAACATTCCGAAGTCACTCCATAGAATGGACATTGGTCCATAAAAAAGTTTTTATTTATTCATTTTTTAAATCGGCTTACAAATGTTACGTCAGATAGATGATTCCTTCACGTATCGTGCAGGCATCCCTATGTTGAGTGTCATTCCTGCAACGTTGTCTACCCAAAACAAAACTCTTGCCCTGGGTAGCAATTAATGTGTTTGAATTACTTACTTAGAACAAGTCCTGTGGCGTTGGCACCTCGACTGGCAGACATGTACACCACCCGCAGGAAAAGAAACATAATGAAGTTGGTGCTGAAGCAAGACGCCACTCCAAAGACGATCAGTATGCAGTTGAATGATATCAATGCTGTTTTTCGTCCAAAACTGTAATGGGAACGGGAAATTTAAGATCAGCCATTCAAATCTGGCAGAATCCCATTGTGTGGCAAGTTAATCTATTTTCAGTGAGATACAGTTCAGTAAGATACAGTAAAATCTGTATTAAGCGAACAAGTCATTTGGCGCACCATTTTTCAATCACCAATCTTCACTGTTATTAGCAATTTGTGCTTCACGAACATTTGTCCTTTAAAAATGGATAGCTCGTCAAATGCAGATTTCACTGTGGTTTCATTAATTGTAAAACTGTTTTATGAACAATGATTTTTACTTACATATCAGCTATCGGACCAGATACAAAACTACCAAAGCAGAAACTAAACATGACCATTGTTTGGGCCAGAGTAACGGAGGAAGAGAGGTCACATACCAGGTCCCACTGTAAACATGAAGACATCAGATTACATACAAGTTATTTTTAAAAAGTAAACGGGAAAGGAATAAAAGTAGATGAAATGAAATCGGCACTAGGACTTAGTGTTCTATCTCTAGTTTGCACATATAGAGATTACTCAAGGCCAATGTTGTATGAGATGATATTTTATTGACACACAGTTTGTCTGCAGCAGGTAAGCTCAGTAAGCTCACACAGAAGACCCAGAAGGCCCAGAATAATAAATGTGTTTTCCTAAAATACCTTGAGAGGACAGAGAAAGGTGCCCACTTGCATGATTGCATGTTGGTGGGAGGAACTGTTATTGGCAGTTGACCAATGACAGAAAGACTAAATCATAAATAATAAATTACAAATAGCACATTAGGAAGTGAGAAACTGCATTTTGTCTATTCACAGAGAGATAAAACTTCTGTTTAGCTACAAAATACGTGTATGTTTAGTCTTTTAAATATTTCGCCGCCATTAAATCGTAGCGGCTTCTTAAATTCGTGGATGGAATCTGCTAAACATTTATGAAATAGGTTGGAATATTGTCCATGGGCATAAGACTATTTATACTGGGAAAAACTGATGTCGTCTGTTTATGTTAATAGTATAGCACGGAGTTGATTTGTTTCGAAATAACGTCAAATTCGACAATTTCTTTCTTGTACATACTTCTGTCACGGCTGTCCTTGTAAAAATATCATCTTCATAAAACCAAGATTGACATTCTGATACTCCTGTCTGATTTATTGTTCTATTGGTAATAATAACGTCATAATAAACACATTCTTCAGCCAATTCCTTCTGTTCTTCAACTGTAAAATTTGTAAGATACGGTACCCTGCACCAGTGTTTGGGTTCTCCGTATAATACGTTCTGTGATGCGATGTCCAGCCCACTGTAAAGCCCAAAAGGCAACAACAAAAAGAAAACAAGCAGCTGGTACAAACCAGAGCCTCCAATGTACACGTATATTTCATCCATGTTTAATTTACTGGAGTGAATGAAAGGTAGATCTTGTCGTAGCTGAGAAGTTAAATGCGGAAACTTGAAATTAATTGCACTGCAAGCGTGAATCACTAGTGAACAGCAGAGACTCGAATAAAACAGAAGACTTTTATATCAATTGAGAGAAACCGGTTGAAACCGATTCCTTATGGGCAAGATCCCTTATGGTAAGTCATACAACCCAGATTCTGTGTGTGTTGAAATTTCTCTCACGATGTGTTATGAAGATGTTTCGATTACCTGGTGTTTGTTCACAATTATGGAAAAAAAATCAATTTTTACCGAACATAACATCAGTGGACTATAATTGAGCTAGGAAATATTTTTCTTGTCTTTAGAGCTATTTTGGATAATGGACTAATTTTACCTGGCGTGTTTATCAAAATCTTCATAACAGACAGACAAACATTTTTCTAACATCTTTGGCGCTGGACTATTCTGATCATGGATCAAGTGTTTACAGCTAATTTCTCAAAAAAAGTATATAACTGTTCTACATTTAGGCTGTAAATTTCATCTTTTGGATATGAAAGGCACGATTCTGTAGAGTACAAAAAGAACAACACATTCCCTATAGGTTGGCGAATCAAAAAAGGGAGACTTTGTTATTTGATTCACTCAAACTATGCACTGGGATAATCTTAAGGGCTGGATACCTATAAAATGTTACAAAATTTATGCCTTTCAAATCAACGGAAGCAATAGGGTCAGCAGTTTTAAAATGTTTTACTAATATTCATATTCATATATGCATTCATATCATTAAGTGAAAACTAGAAAACATGACCGCTGTCTAGAAATTAGAGTTAAAACAACACTTTTTACATTTAGATGTTGAGTGACTGCCTTCTTGCATAAAAATTGCAAAGGGAAAAATAATGGCAGTATACATGCAGAAAACCCACAAACTGATGGAAATACTAATTTTGGTATTTATCTTTACAATTTAAGGATCATGCAGACAATACTAACAGATAAGAATAGAGTCATAAATCACATGTTTTCGTAGTTATCTCAGTGTACAAAGTGTAGGATTGGGATAAGTAAGTTATCTAACTCCATTGTATTGGCAAATGCATTGCAAGTTAATTTGATTCGTTCAAAAGTTAATAGATATATGGTTATGAAAAATAATTAAAACATTGTCAAGCACTTTCACTTAAAATCTTTTCACGCGTAATGTTTCATTTGTTGACTATACCCATAAGGTATTTTTGTCATGTTTTTGCTGATTGTAAATCTTCTCAGTTTTCATATTTGTGTCCATTAAATTTTCACAAATCTCTAATTGGAGGAAGTTTTCTGCCACGAATCATATAGGCGGCTTTTTCTCCGATCATAACTGTAGGGGCCATCGTGTTTCCGGTTGTTACTTCCGGCATGATGCTGGCATCTGCTACTCTCAGTCCTTCTATCCCATGCACCCTAAAATTAAGAAAAAAAAAACCCAGACCAACATCATCATTCAACAGAAATGAAATCTTCAGTCTTCAGTTTGAGAAAAACAGGTGGCGCTGTTAAGCCATCAGAAAAAGAAAATTCAAAATTTTGGAACGATGGATTATGACGGTATGCTTTTGCTTTTGTGTCAATAGCAGAACATGAACTTCCTTTGTTCTGAAAGGTTCCCCTCATTGATATAATTTTCCTAAGTTGTTACGGAAACAATAAGACTCCAAATGATTTTGGATTAAAATAATTTAGTGCAATTTTTTACCTGAGTTGTGAATCGACCACTGTTGTCTTGTCCTCTTTTCGTCCCATTTTACACGTACTTGTTGGATGATAAATGGTCAATGTATCAGATCTTATTACACATCTCCAATAATCATCTGAATCGTATGTCAGATGTTTACAAAGAGGGTGAATTTTCTTTATCAGTTTTGTTCCAAACTCTTTGAATGCCTTAGTTTTTGAGTATTTCTGTATTTGACGAATACCTAGCAATAAAAATGGTGATCTGAATTTAGTTGTTTTCAATCAAACTTAAGTCTGTATAATTCCAATTGTTTTTTATATAACTATATATATTCAATTTAAACATCTTATAATGGTGAACAAATGGAAGAGTAATTTGCATTTGATCCATTATTGGGATGACAAACAAGATTTTGTGAAAAATTCCCATTTTGTTAGACAATAATCTGCCTTTTAAACTTTGAAAACAACTGACTCACCGTCTAAGAAGTTTTCAACATCAACATCTTCATGCAGATATTTAGGGTCAATAAGCGGGTAACGAAATGGATTTCCGGATTCTAGTCTGATGGTTCCTTTACTCACTGGTCGTTGTAACCCAACCAGAACTGTAAATCCGTGGTTGTGAACGTGCCCATTGACGCTTGCTTCTAAAATCTAAAAATAAGAATATTTTTCATGTCACAAGTAAGAAATTAAAGAAATCACAACGGAAAAAATTCGAACCCCACCAACGGAAAAAATTCGAACCCCAACAACACATGTGCCTTAATTCGGCAATATACGGTAGCCTATATTTGTATATGTTGTTCATCGCTGCAAAAATTTCATTTTGAGTGGGTTGAGTCGCAAGATAATTCTGTCGCAAAGTGGCTTTTTATTTCAAATAGATAGCGACGGGTCATCTTCACAATTTGTATTGGAATAACATTGGAGTATTGAATTGGTCCCGGATCATTCTATTTCGGCTTAAAAGTCCTTAAATCGACATAAGTAGCTAGTATCCTTAGCCAGGGTGGTTCCAGTTG
>JBCAUI010213417.1:0-16757 GCA_038406195.1 Haplosyllis anthogorgicola
TTTAGTGTTTTGGGGTGCTTGGGCCCCAAAACTGGGGGCTAGAGGGGAGCATGGAGACATTGTAATGAAAATGATGCCGAGTGCAGCAAGGCTGGAAAAATTTTAGAACGATAATTCTTAAATATTATGCCGAGCGAAGTGAGGCTGAAAATTTTGGCAAAATATAGTCTAATTTTAGTGTTTTAAGGTGCTGGGGTCCCAAAGTTGGGCCCCAAAACTGGGGGCTAGGGGGGGCCCGGGCCCCCTGGATCCGTCGCTGGTCTGACCTGAAATAGTACTGTCCGCATGAGGTCAACGTATCACCATTTTATGCCACCTGGTGATTGATCATAAATTAATATAAAACGAATACATAATGGATATTCAATTCTTTACAGCAACGTCAATGCTTCAGTGATTGACTGCATTATTGCTAAGGCTTTAAGTTCTCCCATAGTACAGAAGTTCCCCCACAATACATCAATAAATGCAAACTTGTATTTCTGCAACCCATCCCCTTCCTGCCACAAAATTCAATTGTGAAAATCAGGAAATTTTTGAAGACCAGTGCTCATATTCGAGTATCGGTTTTTACTTAATTTTATAAAGGATAAACTCGAATACGATAACTGCACATTTATGCAGTTATATGTGGCAATTGTCCAATTATACAAACTTCAATTAACTCAAATCTTTTAGAATCTACTGTCCTAGACTTTCTGAAACAAACCACTCTGGCATTTGCTTTTAATTAAAAGAGGGACTTTCCTACATTTCCATACTTTACATTCCAGCACATACTACCTTCATGTTATATACAAGTTTTTATTGTCAAGAGAATATTTGTACTTTACACAGTACTTTTTTTCTTTTTCTTTTGAAGATCCGTGAATTCTTTTCGTCATGGTTACTTAATTTCAGTTCCAAAAGACAGGACAGAAGGGAGGCCTATCATCAGCGAACAAAAGGATCTTTGATTTTCTACTTTAAACATAAATACTAACCCGTTTTACCAAATAAGTCAGCAATTTTGTCTGGTGTTGGCAAAAACATTCCGGCGGGGTTAAAAAGGCCTGATACTCATATTATACCATTAGACACAACTGAACTGACAATACCAATAAAAATGGTCAATTTAAAAGGAAAAGAATAAGATTTGAAAGCCATTGAAAGTAACAAATAACCAAATTTCTATCATCTGAATGTCTGAAATTTATGTCTGCCTTGGTCATCGGGAATAACAGAATTAGTTAAACTTTTGTTACAACAAGGTAAAAGATCACCAATACACCAATACCAATACACTTCTCACAATACACCAGGTGGAAGACTGGTTCCGTTTACGACCATTAAATATCAGTAGATGGCGACATTTGGTGTACCTCTTTGACCACAACGACTCCAACAGACAATGCTGATGTTCACAAGCTCCAAAATTAATAACGGGCAAATAAAGAAAATTGCAAAGATAAATAGAGATGAAATGCAGTACACAAGCTCCAAAATTAATAACGGGCAAATAAAAAAAATGTCAAAGATAAATAGAGTTGAAATGCAGTACACAAGAGGGAAACTCATTCTTAGCCGTGTTCTTAATCATTTAGATTACATTTCATTACTTTACGAAACCGAGCTGAACTTAAGAGTCTACCTGGTGATTAAATTGGTCACCGGAGGTCTAAGTTTAGGCTATGTTTGCATGATTTATTCCGATAAATTGCCAGTGCCTAACGCATACACTTTTTAACGTGCACAAGAAACCTAGTACATGTCATCCCTTTTGAAACTAGTGAAAACTCACACAATATTGTTGCCTACCTTTTAAGGTATTAGTTGATGCAACATTTATTGGTCCAGTCGAATTTAAGCTGCTATTTTATCAGGTTCAACTTTTTTTTAATTCTATGCACAATAGTATGTATGCAAGGCACACTGAGTTCCACTTTCTATGCCCAGTGGAAAATGTAATCTAACCAACTAAACTGAAAACTAAAAGTGGCATTGTATCAGTACTGACCTCTTGACGTGCAGATCTTTGTTCTTCATGTGACGGAACGTTTTCCCGCAGACGTCGCAGCTGTGTCTCGGTTCTTCGTGAATCAAAACGTGCTTCGTTATGTCTGATCTCTCACAGCCCCTGCAACGCAAAAGCAAAAATATAAATTCGAAAGAAGAAATTTTGTTTTATAAATCCTGACTAATGCTTTGTAAAAGATGTGTGTACAGGCCTCGACTCTAAGGTCCGCACAAAATTTTAAAATGATGGACAATTTTCATAAAGTGTGCGCCAAATATACTGGCAAAAAAGAAAAAAAAAATCACACAGTGTGCATCAACTATACCGGCAAAAAATTAAGACATTTCTCGTTGGAACTATACAGTGCAACTAAAGTAAACAAGTAACTGACAAACGATCTTGAAATAAGATCCGTCATTTTGGCAGACAGATTCCGCACACCACTCCATTTACAGATGGTCCTGAAAGGCTAAGAGTTGCAGCAGCTGAAATTTCCAGTTACAGTTACGGTGCTCCATTATAACAATCCACTACATCCTCCATTTAGAATGATGACAGCAATCTGCACAAGGCTGTCAAAGCGGCTGTGATATATTTTGGATGGAAACATAGATCTCAGCCACTTTAACATCCCTGGGCAAATCCACCTTCTCCACATCACAGCCAACTCCACGCATCACACACAGTGCAGCTTTCCGATCATCTCTTTTCCTTGTGTCAGTGTACCCTTTCATTTTTTTTTTGAAACCTTTCTGGTTTCCTATGGCAACAGTTAGTCTCTTCTCTGGGGCCAGTGTGCAACTTTTTTGAAGGGCCACCAGGTAATCCTTTCGCCTAAGAGAGTCTTTCTCTTTAGACAGATTAAATACAATGCATTTTATTACATCTGATTGGAAGGAATTCTTTTCGTTAGAGACAAGACTTTCTCCTCACAGGCTTTCCTTTCAAACAGACATCACTGTATTAGTTATATTTTTGGAACCTATGTTTCTTACCTGTAATCACAGTGAGGACACTTGAACGGTTTCTCTGGTTCGTGGATTCGCAGATGTCTCTTTAAATGCGCTTTTCGTGTGAACTTCTTTTTACAGATATCACAACAGTACAGAACTTCTGCAGGCATGTGGACCATCTTGATATGCATCTTTAAAATGTACGGGTCCTACAAAAACAGCCAAGATGTATTTTGTGCAACAATATCTTGCTTCGTATCATCAAAGTTTCCTCACACATTACATAACACTCAAAAAGGTGCGTTTGTTGTTCTCGAAAGGCAATAAACAAAGGCAAAATCTGTGCAGATCCTTTTTTAACGTCGTCGTCGACACACGTATTAATCCAAATTTACTGTACCTTATACTTTTTACCACAAATTTCGCATTCACAACCTTGGTTATTGTGACGTATTCTGTGCCGCTTGATTACATAAGCATGCTCTGCAGTAAAGTTACACTCTGGGCAGATACATCTTGGGTGTGCTTCCTAAAAGAAGTAAAATATGTTTTCTAATTTAGAAAAATTATACAATTCGTGAATCATTACATCGTTTGTGCTCCTTGACTAAAATTTATATTTCTATGTTCTCTGCATTCAGTATTGACATTGTATTACATTTATGTTACTGGTGTCACCATAACAAATAAGCAGTTATTTCTTACTCAGCCTAATTGTATGTGTTTTAGTGCACTAACCTCAATTTTGTATCCTTTCATGCTTGACTTTTATTTGCAAGCATTTGTGTGCGAAGAAAATTTAGGCTTCTGTATTGTACTCATAAACGGACATGCAGTTCTACAGTCATATTGGTTCTACACTCTTACCCTAAAGTGATCGAGTAGTTCTTCTTCACTGAAACACAGGTAGTTACAACATTTGCACTTTTCCACCGCTTCAGGATGAGTTCCTATGTGCTCCTGAAACTGTTGCTGGAAATAAGCCTGAAAGTCACACTTGGGACATTTCAACTTCTCAAGTTCACTTTCTGTTGCCTTCAAACCTGCGAAAATAAGAGTACAGTAAAACTCCAAATTTACGGCCACCACTTTTGGCCTTTAAATTTGGCCGTGTATTGGGAGTGGCCGTAAAGAGGACTGCATTTTGCTACAGTTTTGAAGAAAATATTGGGAGTCAACATGGCCGTAAACCTGGAGTGGCCGTAAAGAAGGGTGGCCGTAAATGAGGAGTTTTACTGTATTTTAAAATGTCGAACTTTTTAAGACATTTTGAAAATTTCATTTCTCTTTTCATCTACAAGGTGTTTTTATAATTAATAACTGCAAAATCTAGAGAGGATCTTCACTCGGGCATGCACACTACATCAGACAAGCATATGGAAGGAAGTACATGCACACAAACTGTACAATAATCGTACCTATCTTGACAGGAGGCTTCTGTGGCAAAAACAACTGGACGAGATCTTGTGGTAACTGCACTATAGCTGCTGGAGGCATCACATCCTTCTTGCTATCAGTCTCTTCAACTTCATTATCTGTAAATGATACACTACGTACAGTAGAACCTGCTTTGAGAGGCCACCCAAATTCACAACGTAAATTGGCCGTAAATGACCTCACAAAGGTGACCTCACAAAGCAGGTGATTTTAATGATTTATCTATGAGAAAAAACAAGAAACAAATCCACAAATTGGCCATAAATTCCAATGTGGCCGCTCAAAGCAGTGGCTAGTCAAAGCAGGTTCTACTGTATTTTAACTTAACGAAACAGCATGGAAAAAAACTCGATTTAAATGCATGCGTGTACTGTTCCGTATAATAATATTTGGGCCTTTTTTCCTAATCATTTGGCTCACATTGCACTGGCAGTATTTTCAAAGTGCAACAATCGCAAAAAAACCATCAAAATAAAAATTGAACTAGGCCCCTAAAAAGCCTTACTGTAAATATCGATCATGGTTGCCACGCTCCAAGTGAAGTCAAATTCCCTGTATTTTCCCCGAGTTTTCCCTGTGCTTCCCATATATTTCCCTGAGGTAACTATATTTTATACATTCATAATTGCAGCTTTTAAAGCAATTTATGCATCTCATTAATGCTTTCTTTTTACACAGGCAGATATGGCATAGGGTACAATTGACATGTATAATATGCATGACAGCACTGGAAACATTTGAATTAATGGATAAAGTGGGTGGGGGAAATGTCCATTTGTGAACACATGCCAAGTGAAGCGAGGCTGAAAATTTTTTAGGATATGTAAGCCAATAAAAAGCAATTTGTAAGGAAATACTTCATTATTGGGGAAATTCCATGTGTTCCCTGTTCTGAAAAAAGTTCCCTGTGTTTCCCCCAAATTCCCTGTGTTTTTCCTGTCTGGAAAAACTGATAGTCAAATTCCCTATTTTCCCTGTGTTGTGGTAACCATGTCAATAAAACACGGTTTTGCCTGATCAACTTCTGACAGATCATGTCTGAGGCGACCACATTTTGCTGTGCACAATGAGTTTGAGCTGCCATTAATTTTTTCTTTTTTCTTTTGAAATCCCGATTTCGAAGTGGGGTGGGAAGTGTAATCCAAACAATTAAATAAAAAAAGGTCCTACGTTTATAATTAATACAATACCTGTAGTTTCCTTTTCCTCCGCAGCTACTTCTGCTACCTTTTCATCTTCTATAGACTTCTCAGCTTCGTCTTCAGTTACGTCTTTCTCCTCAACAACACCTTCAGCCGTGAAAGGTACGAATATATTTATACATGTAGTAAACTTGAGAAAGGAAATTTCAAGTTCCTTCCATGAACATTCTGTTTTAGACCAATATCAGTGTTGATCTAGGAATTTGAATCCGACAATTTTAACAAGTAGTACAATATGTATGATTATTTCAAAATCGCACTAAACTGTAAACTTTCTTTGAACTTGTTTACATTCTCACGTGCCTAGTAATAACGTTGCATCATCAGTTTTTGAACGTCAATATTTGAAGTCATGACGTTGACAACGCTTGCTAAGGCAATTGTTTTAACCCATTTACTAAATCTTCCCTTTCCACTTCAGTGAAATACGTATGTCCCACAAAAAAGCATGTGTCCAAAAGTTTTCCGACATACAAACCTGCTTCTTTTGGATCAGCATCTTCTTTTCGATCTTTATTCTCCACGATAATTGTTTCCGTACCATCCGCATTTTTTATGATAATAGATTTCGGATCTTTTGTAAGTGACTGACCATCATCCTCTTCTGGTGACTTCATCACTGTCAAACCGGGTGCTTTCTTCAATGCCTCTAACTGTGCCATATTCTGAAAAAAAAAACAACAGATGTATGAATTCTCCTCAGATTATGTTATCACTTGCAGTCGTTTTACAAAATCTGTCTTAGGAGATCATCTTGTTTAAATATAGAATGCAAATTAACAAGAACACTTAATAATTGTATAATAGGAATGATCACTTGTAACTGAGATCATAGCAAATTTTCTAGGGTACTTTCTTTGTTTAAGAAAGCATAGATCTTGTATCATTTTAAAACACACCAGCTGAATACTATAATAACGCAACTTTTTAACCAGATTCTGTGGGTTATGTCTATGTCACTATTGCATTGTTTTCTTGCGTTTAATATTTGCCGTTTTATTATTTATTTATTAAATATTTAACTGGTAATCTAGCTAAAGTAAATGTATACTATTTTAGTGCAGTGAACCGATCCGTCGGCAGAATCGTAAGATTTAACACTGCACATGTTTCATATTATAAATTATAACGAAAAGACACCGCAAACGCTGTGCATTTTTTATAACACTGATACTTAATATGAGACGATCAATAAATCAGTCAATCAATCAATTAATACCATTAATTAAGTTGTACCTGTATTGGAGCCATCATCACGCCTGAGCCTCCTGGAGATGGTATGATGAATGCTGGTACTGGGGAACCCGCCACAGCACCTGGTAATGGACTTCTTCTGGGGCGCCCTCTACCGCGTTTCACTACAAAAGATAATTGAAATAATAACTCTTCATAAGAAATGGTCATACATAGGTGAATACTGTAGAAAACACAAATTCTTAGCACTGCAATTTTGTTTTATGGCTGCTGTCAAAATATTTCCAAAAAATTACGATGGGGAGGAGAAATGTCGAAATGTTTTCCAACAATTTGGCAGGGGCTGACAAAATGTCCCCCAAGTTCTAAAAGTAGTGGTAACACCACCTAATAATTCTGAAGCAAAAAATATCATTCACAAGTCTTTTTGTAAAAGAAATTTTACATACTTGGTAAAAGGCCCATTTTCATTAACATTTGCTGCATGGGTGCCGAGAGATTGGCAGCAATAGATGGAGGAGTAGCGGCAGGTGTGCTGGGTGACTTCGGTGACCTTCCCTTCATACCCTTCTTGATCGTGCTGCTTTCTCCACCAGAGGGAGCCTCTGGTTGTGCTTCCGGATCGGTGGCTCCATCATCCACCAAATCTGCGTCTTCCATTCCTTCTATAGCGCCTGTTTCGTACTCTGATAATACTTTGTTCTTCTTACGTTTTCTTGTGCTTCTTCTAACGCCATCTGTGATTAAAATTTTTCATAATGTTTACAAATAATTTTGACAAGCTGCAGTAGAACCAGAGTGCCTGAAAAGACAGGATATAGGTCAACACTAGTTCTACTGTATTTCACTTGTGGAATTGACACTGTTTATGCACGCACAACTGCGCACACAATAATCACACTTTTATTGAACACAACATAGTTAAAACTAATGTATATGATCCTGTTTTAAGAGACACCTTTCCTTTTCCGACACATTCGGGAAGTAAACATTGACTGTCGCTCAAGACAGGTTATACTATACTGCCGCTACACAAGTCAACACTATATCACTTAGGTTGTTGGTAATCTCAGTAGTGGGCAATGGGGTTTATTCCATAAGATCATTACAGTAGAACTTACCTTGAGCAACACGGAACTTGTCGTAAAGGACAGGGTGTCACCTAAGATAGGGTCATTTAAATTTGTTTTAACAATCTTGTTTGCAATCAAATGTGTCGTAAAAAGACATGATGTCGTCAAGACTGGTGTCATTAACGTTCAACTGTACTTGCAGTTCTAGTACCCAATGCAATATTTCACAGCAGCGTTAACAAAACTCACCACAATCAGACAGTCCAAGCAAGCCCTCAGCTGCACTGTTTTCTTGCTCTGTTAGCCCAGATCTCGGTGTGTCTGAACCTGAACCGGGTGACGTAGCTTGACTATGTATCTTATGACTGGGAGTCGTTGGCTGACTTTGTTCACTTTTTCGTGGGCGGCCTCTGCCCCTCTTTCCTAAATGGTACATTCAGATAAGTTATAAATGAAGACAAAACAATTGGGTAATTGGGTTGGGAGTTCTACTCAGGTGTTGCACTCAAGTGACTCCATAAACCCTGGCTTTAAAACCAATGGGCTGAGCCATTCGAAGTCTCAAACAGGGCTACCAGTGATTACACATATGGTTGCGACCGAAAACTTAATAAAAAAAGAAAACAGTTGGTTAACATACTTCTTGTGAGACATGATTGATAAAATATTGCCACATACCTTCATTTTTGACTGGATAAGCGACTAGATGATTGGACTCTGGGTCCACACGCAAAACACATTTTTTGCCATTCACCACCACAACCGTCTCAGAGGTTAACGCGATTGGATTCTTCTCGTCAACAATCTATAACATACAAAAAACTTAATGAAAAAGAAATTACATGTAACATAATCAACTTATATTTACTGAATCATTCAATATCATGTTTGTATTGTCATAGTATCACTGTATAATATTTTTATGTACCTTTTGTTTATTGTCCGCTGTTGGCTTAGTCTCTGACTTATCATCTACAGCCCCTTCTACACCTACATCATCGCCCATCTGTCAGTTGTAGGGTAAGAAAGAATAGAACAATTAGTCAACTTGTTGTGTAACAATTGTGTCATACTTAATTATAAAGTTTGAATTGCCTTCAATGACCAAAACCTACTTTTTTTTACTTCAAGGAATAACAAAAAGTGTGTCCAGTATTTATGTTTAACCGTATGTATTTTAATTAAGGCGCATGTGCGAAGGACCAAATTTTGTACTTCCATGTCATCCTGAGATGTAATTGATTACTGAATAGCTATCCGGCATATCAATAAGGTGCATTCAGCATGAGTCTCACGCTTTTTGGACTCTGGCACGGAAAGAACGGAAAAAAATAATATGCTATTTTATGCATCACAAAACCATTAACCTTCAATCAAAGTGTTTCATTCTTGTCTAAAATCATCATAGATCGCAAATCAATGATAATGTTTTGTCTAAAGTACTGTAACTAACTAAAGCAGTATATCTCATGCATTTGTGCCACCCAAATGCGTGAGATCTCACGCATTTTGACTCTCATAGGTTGGCATCTCTGAATGTGCCATTCTTAAAAACGGTTTTGCTTTTGTATTTATATGTGTACTAGAATATCTTTTTTTCCGTAATGCTAATTCTCAAGCTTCATTTGAGGAATTCTTCTTTTTGTTTTTGTTGTTAATTTGAAGGAAAAGAGTGACATTCATGGTAGTTAATATTGACTTCTCTACAACTGAATATCTATTGTGACCAAACTCCAAATTGACTTTAGACCAGATTGAAACTAAAGGGTGCATGTTAATGAGTGAGTAAAATTCTGACAATGGACCAAAATTAGTAAGTGCCTGTTAGGCGCAATATTGTGTGCCTCAAATAATTATCTAGTGAGTACAAATACTAAAAGTATACCTGACTAGTTTTATCCGTCTCGGAATCCAACGGTTCTGCACATTTAACTTGCACTATTTCCTCTTGATTCAGGTTCTCTTCCGCCGAAGAAAGTTTTGTCGATAATTCTTCATTTGAATTTGATGACATTGATAGCACTCCCTAAAATTAGCACAAAATAAGGTTTCAATATATTTTATTGCAAGTTCATCAACTATGATTTGCAGATGTACTTTTAATTTTATTTCTGTGTTTCCTCATGATTTATCATCAATTGCCCGCAAGGGTTTTAATTTCAACTTCACACTGTTCTATTAAAAGAGGTTTATGTCTAAGTTTCAACATTTATAATGAGTTTATTCCAACAAATTGGCAACACTGTGTGCACCATGCTTATAGTATGCATATTTGCCCCACTAGCGATGACACAGTTGTGTACACCATCAGAAACTTAAGTTACTTGTAGATAAATAAAGTTTTGCATACCGGAGGTTGAACCAACACGACTGACGTGCTTCCACCTGTTGGAGATGTAATTGTCGTTCGTGTTTCAACTGTCACTGGCACAGAATCGCTGGAACTCACAGCCTAAAAGAAAAGTCCATAAATAGTTACAGTGCAAGTTTGTGAATCCGGGATTTCTCGTTTTAGTGGCACAAATGGAAACTTCTATCCAAAATGTCACTCACTGAAACAAAGAAAACCTGATCCATTGGAAGGGGTTCTCATCTCTTGCACCACCCCTTGAATCTGTTAATGTATTTACAACCCCTGTGTTTTGAGACCAACTGTTATTTATGGCTAGAATTTGAAGAACCCTGACAAGATTTTCCATTTAAGTATACTTGTATTATGAGAAAACCTGTTGTTTACGACTATGAATGACAGCACCATTGAGTGGTCATACTGTAAATATTTACTCTTGTGGATTTAACATGACAAATTATTTTATCTTAATACCTCCTGATAATTAAGAGTCGGTGGTGAAGGCATTGCAGTACTGCTGACAGAATTCTCTCCGGCGGTTGTTATGACAACGTGCATTTCTTCTTCCCGACCATCTTCTCTGATGGTGTGTTCCTCTTCATTATTATGTACCATTTCGTTGACCACTGCTTCTGAACCGGAATTGTCAACAACCTAAACAACAGACATTTCGAATAATTATCTTTAATACATGTCAGGAAAAATGTAATGCACGATTTCATTCATGTCCATGAGATATACATCGCCATTGGTCATTAAATATAAATGCCTTCTGTACAATTTTAACAAAATTTAAGAACAGCACTTATTGCTTGTTTCAGAACACTGTATGCATCATTGATTGCATCAAAAACAATTTGCCATCAGTAAATGCATGATCAAATCGTATAATAAGACCTGTGATCCTTCTTCTTCTTCCTGCTGAACTTGAAACAGCTGCGCTTGTATTTCTGGTGTCAACTGTATCAACTGTTCTTCACCATTTTCCCCTGTCACCTTGATAAATACGAAAGTCCCAGACATAAATCCTTAGTACAATAAAAGGTCATGGTGCTGGCTAAAACCACTGAGCTTGAGGCAAAATAAAAAATTCAGCTTTTGTACCTAGGCCATACTACACATCACAGTAGAACTTGTCTTGAGCGAGACTCGATCAAAAGTGTCGTAAAATGCAGGCTGCCTCTCAAGACTGGGTACATTGAACTGGTTTTGACTAGTTTGGGTACAATGGGAGAATGACGTAAAAGACAGGACGTCGCTCAACACTAGTTCTACTATCTTTCACTTTTGGAATTGACACTTGTTGACACAATGGCACTCACAATAATTGTAATTGTACATTACCTGTATGTACTGCATCTGTGTGTTTTCCGTATCAAGTTGTATGAACTGTCCTTCAGGCATCACTATCTGACCATCATCCTGCATTATCACCTGCACAACTTCTCCACCTCCGGTGTCTTCCTCCACTTGTTCCATTTTATGTTGTTGTCTTCAAAATGTTTCCTTCACCTGAAAATGGGAAAAAAATTGTTTATTTCTGGCAAAAACTGTTACAGTCCATTCTACCGGACCAGGGTGCAACCGTTTTGTGTGGTAAAAGTCATCTTTGCTTGACAAGCCTCATATCTCAACCCTTTTTCAAACATTGCGTGGCCTCTGGCGGGTGCAAAAAACCTACCTCTTGATGAAGGGTATTACCCGTTCACCACGTTCACCATTACACCAGCCGGACCATAACTTCAAGTAAGCTACAAGGGGATAAGGGGATAACATTTACTCGCTCAGCACTTTAGGCCAGCAGATAGCACAACTCGGTGATTCCCTCAAGACTAGTCCGTTGGCACATGGCTAGTTGATTTGTCATCGGGCTAGCTAATTTCGCTTTCATTAGCCACCAGTGCTGGATTGCTCACATGAATTCGGTGAGCTAATTATTTTGTAAATGAATGTTTTATGACAGTTTTAGGTTAATTTTTGTAAATGATTCAGGACATAAGTCCAAATGTAAAACATGTTAATTTAACAGGTACAATGTATGAATTAAAAGCGCATTTGCTCTGGGCTAGCAGACTAAGCTATATTCTATCTGGGCTAGTCAATTTTCAAGTCACTAGCCTGGGCGGGCTAGTGGCTTCAGATTCCCAAGGGAAACACTGCAACTGTTTTGATTCATACGCGTACCTTAATACAACTGATTGCCAACCAACTCTAAAACCTCAGAAATCAAAATGAAAAATCTGATAGACCAAAATTTTAAATGATGAGCGTTTCGAGATTTGTTTCATCTGTTATGGAAATTAAATGCATTACTAGATCTGCTAATGCTGCATCGTTCCTTGCAAAGTAGCGTACATGTACACTTTGGGAAATGTTGGTAATCAGTTTAGTTTGTGTCTGTGACCTGTCTGCTGTGAAAACAATGTCAACACTGTCAGGCTGTTGGGAGTGACAGAAGACACATATTGTACCACATTCGGCACAAATGATTTGAAAAAGATAATTGACCATAACCAAATCAAAGCATTACAAACCACGTGCAACTGTTTACATTTGTGAACAAAATATGGCTTGAAATTTGATTGGTTCCTACCCCATTCTAGTCCCCAAACTCTACAAACGTTTTCACGGTATTGACAAGGTTTTGGCCATATAATACTACAGTATTGCTGTAAAATATGCGGGAAAAGCAACTAGGTAGATATAGAAACATGTAAATGCGTCAAAACTGTGCAAAATGCATCCTGAGTTGGGCTCTAAATATGCAAATGTCTTCCCGCGGAACTACAATTAGGCTACTATTCAACTGTGGCCGATACACCCCACCAATCGGCCTCATATTATTCTACAATATAGCCTACTATTCATAGAAATACGTACAAGTCTAATCCCTGCAGAAAGTGCCACCAAAATTGAGATAAAACAAACTTAAGCGCGGAACACTTTGTCCTTCGGTCCTGCTATTTCCCACAATGCATCACGCGCACTTGCCGCGCCATCTGTTTCCGGTTAAAATGCTGGATTTTGTTGAAAAAGAACCAATATTTAACCACTGTTCACACAATATGTAGAGGTTGTCACTCGTAACAAAAGGCCCACACAAGAAGTGCACATTCCCATTATGCATTACCATCCAACGTCATAAATTGTGTTTGCTTCACATTTCTAAAATCATCATTAAAGTGTCGTCAACTTTAAGTGAAAACTTAAGGAAATTCAATTAAAATAATGCTCTGGTGTTGTGATGAACCAGATTCATCCAGATTCATCGCCCACAAAAAGTAAAATATTGTAATGAATTGTATCACTGTGCTTCAAAATATATCTTTCAGTCGAAGAACATACTAATCATGGCCTGTGTGGTCCCATATGAGGTGGAAGTACTGTCGCAAAGTCACACTGCAATACAAAATAACGCATCAGAAATACAGTCATCATTTCATCACAAAGTGATGATCGTGATGACATATTGGACTTCCCCTTTGTAAGCTAACGAAACTATCTTTTTCGGACGTGAGGGTGCAACACCTGACGGCCCATAAATCCAATGTATATTTTGTATTCTGATAATCAACTTTGTGTGGTGAATGTTACGGGCCAAGCAATGTGTGTTCCCCATTTGCCAATAACTTACTACTTGTACTTTCATGCTTTGAAGACAGGTTCACATTGAAATGTTTAAAGGTGGGTGAGTCATTCTCGCTTGCGAGTCCTCCATCCCCAGATAGAAACAGACTACCAAATCGTACCACCACACAGCCACAATTCCACCATATAGAGACCATTTCTATGTGGCGGAATATTCATTTTTCTCAAAAACTTCACTTGTAAGCAATTGTAAGCAATTATAGAAAAATGTAAGTCAATAGTAAGTCAAGTTAATTTTATGTTTGTCGATTAAGAAGAAAGATTGAGCATTATAATTAAATTTCCGGATGGAATTAATTGTTAATGCTTCAAAAACTAATTACCTTCTTCATTTAAAAGTGTTCCATCCAGAAATATGATTTACATGCTCAATCTTTCTTCTTAATCAACAAACATAAAATTAACGTAACTGTGCGTAAATCAATTCTGATACTTTTACACCCAATTCCGCTCAACATAGGTGAGCTTTATGAAATGATCGAACTAACTCTGACATTTGATTGCCGTACTATCGACTCACATTTTTCTATAATTGCATACAAGTGAAGTTATTGAGGAAAATGGATATTCCGCAGTGGCGGATCCAGGATTTCTCATGGGGGGTGGGGGCGCCAACCTTGGGGCGCCCCAATTTTTACCCAATTTTTGCACAAAAATCCCAAAAAACTGCATGAAATTGAAGAATTTTTGGGCCGTAGGGGGGGGCGGGAGGCGCCCCCCTAGATCCGCCCCTGATTCCGCCACGCAAAAGTAGACACTGTGTGGGAACGATTCTGTAGTCTGTAGAAAACTAGATCCGCAGAGGCATTGCTCAGTATTATGAGGCAAACATGTATGCTCCCGACTAGAGTCACATTCAAAATCTCTGGCAGTACAGCCAGACAGAGACATATTAAATTATGCAATTTAAGTCCAAGACATAATTTACAGAAAGAACGATGGACTGATGTCCGAAAATGATACTGGTACTTCACTGATGCAACTTATAACCTTTTTATCTTCAGTTTTAATTTATACTTGTAATTAAAAGACTAGGGCTGTGAAATATGCTGACTTTAAGTGCAGAATTACGAACAGGTACCATCCAGCTGGTTACAGCCAGTACAGTCAAGCAAGCTGTGCAGTTTTAAAATCGTTTTGTATTTTAGCCTCAATTACTGTAGGTAATTAATTTTAACAGTTAATCAATGGCGTATCCAAGGTTTACATAGTAAGGGGGGTTCCATTCTGTAAAAATTACAGTACGGTACGCTCAATTCGAGCGTGTAAATAATTTTTTGACTTGGCTCGAACCTTTTGCAATGCCCTATTTGTAGTTTTTCTATCCCTGTTTGATTGGCTAAATCGAACTTCCCTTTGTAACTCTTGACTTTACGGTCGGTGTAGGTACATTCAATATCTGTAGCTAAATATCGGCGAAAATGAATTCCTGGGCTATTGAGGGGACGCGAAGAAGCAAGCCTGTGAGCTCCACAGATGGAATGACTCAGTACGGTAAAGTAGCCTGTGCAGAAAAACGAAAAATGCAAAGTACTGTTAAAAATTGGCAAAATTCATAAATATAATAATATTGAAACTTGAGTTAACGATTTTGTGTTGCAATGTTTATCTGTATCTAAAATAAAGTTCAGATGAGTGCCTTGCAGATTCAAAAGTTTTATTGTTTAAAGACAAAATATTTTAAATTTGTCTTTATCCTTCCTATTTACTTTATTTATTTTTGTTTCATTTCCTTCTGCATCGGTGTAGAAACTCAATAACCCAGTTTTGAAACAATAGAGTTTCACGTTGTGCGTTTATCTGCAATAGCGCGGAATTCTTTTATTCTCAAATGTTCCCAAATATTTCACTCCCTTCGGTTTAAAATTGTTATCGTAACAGGTCATATTTTAAAACATAACTATATAATTGAAGTAAAAAGTATGAAAAATAAGTATTAAGAATTAAGAGAAATAAAACAAGATAAATATCCTAATATTTTTTCCATTTTAATCTAAAATAAAATCTGAATATTATATTTTTACCGGCGTGAATCACACGCTTGCAGAGTGGTTCTCATAACGAGAGATGACGTATCGGAGCACAGACCCTCGTGCCATATTTAGTCCGACTTTTCACAGAATTGTCTGAAATGCCCAGAAATGCATTTTCCCAGCAGCTCGTTTTCTTAAATTTAATGCACATCCATAATGCAACAAAATGAATACTGAGAGTAGCATTATGTTGGTTTATTACACAATGCTACCAGACCAGCATTATGTAATAAACCAACACACAGCATTTGTTGCGTTAAGGGATGGGCATTAAGTTTATGAAAACGAGCTGAAAGTGGACAGCCATTTAACATTAGTGAGTCACGGAGTGGTTAGCACATAGCGGTACTGCACAGGTGACCCAGGGTCAATTTTATTAACAATGGCTAGAGACATTGGGTGGTATCTCACTGCAATACAAAATTTACGTTATCAATGCATTCAAGGTAATAATGCAGATAGATTCACTCAAAGTGTAAGCATTAGAGCAAGCACATAATTCAATGCTACTGTTTAAGACCGTTTCAGCATTTCACGCCGGTAAATAATCAAATAATCATAGAAATAGAGGGGGGCCAGTTTTGGGACGGACCCTGTTTTGGGACAAAATAGTGACTTTCGCATGGAAAATGGCCTACAATTTATGTAAATAAATGTTATTATTTTGTGCGTCTAAACATCACAGGATGGTAGTATGGATATTTCTCTTTCCCTTGGTGGCCTTTGCTATCATTTCAAAGCTGTGTGAGTGCCACTAAAAAAGCTTTGAAAATTGTTAAAAATATGACTTCTTCGCCAAAATGGCACATTTCTGTGTATGTAACTTTAATATACCAATCTTTTAGGCCTTGTAGAATCAATATTTATTATT
>JBCAUI010213528.1:0-16756 GCA_038406195.1 Haplosyllis anthogorgicola
TGGATTTTGACCAATGAACTGGAGAAGAGCCACACATGACCAATGATCATGTTGGAACCCTACAGAAGCATTTCTCCCAAGAAACGTGGTTTCTATGCATTTTGGCTGTACCTGTGTCATAGATGACCATATATGACAACTAGAATATAAACCAGGTCGAATATAACCATATAAGGGCAATTAGAACCATTAACTGTGTCATCCAGGCACCAGATACAGGCAGATTCAGCCGAGTATGACTGAAATCAATGGACCATAACTAAATAGGAAAGGGAATATTGCCTCTAATCGCATAAAGAAATATCACTTTTCACCACTTTGCGACATATAAAATGTATGGATTTCCATAAAAGTTATTCATCAGTGAAGTTGAAAAATATTCATGTGCGTTAGAATGAAAATTATCACAGGCTGAAATATAAGTTAATGACTAGTAAAACTACAAGTATAAAGTCTATAAAGTCTGCTCAGTGCCAATCGTTGTCAGCACTGTTCGGTGTACATGAATATTTTTCAACTTCACTGATGAATAACTTATGGAAATCCATACTTTTTATATAATAAAATTTTAAAACGGCACAGCTGTTTGTGTACTTTGGCCGATGTTCTAAGTCTGTTTATTTTATTTGACTGCTGCCTGTTGACAAATCTCATATATTTCACGGCAATCACTTTACCGGTGGTATACCCTGTACTTTTTGCTGCCTTTCTTGGCTACAAATGGATATTTCCGCAGTTCAGCTGCTGATGGTCGTTTCAATTTATCTCTGCAGTAAAGTTGCAGAAAGATTCATTATAACATTTACCGTGCAATCAACAATAGAAGTGTTTCCTAAATCGTACCCTGTCTAACTTGTCTAGTTTATCTAATTAGATTTTAATGTACTGATTTATATTATGCTACTTAGATTAAGGCAATTAGACCTGTGTAAAATTGGTAGTTTTGCTGATAATGGTTCAATCCAAATGCATTGGATACAGTAACATTACTGAAAGTAAAGTATTAGATTTTCATCCTATCAAATTACACAAATTAGAGAGTACGAATTAAGAAAAATTTCAATTGACAAAGAGGAAAATCTTTTTACTATATATCTTGAAACTTAAATGTGACAAAAGTGTTTAATAGAGTCTAATACCGGGTGAGGCAAGACGATACAAATTCTCGGCATTCAACTGAGAACGTTGCAGGTAGATCAGGAACCGGAAATTGTGCACCAACTGCAAACATTGCTGCCAGTGGTTCTCTATCGCCCCTGCACAAAAAGAATTACACGTGCAACATGTAATGTTTTGTTACTTTACAATATTACTCATGTTACTCATTTGCTTGGAATAGTATTTGCCGTGCAAACCTACCATGGTGTTTTCCCTGTACACATTTCAAATACGGTGCAACCAAGACTCCTATCGAAACAGAAATGGAAAGAGTAATTTAGTGAGGTAATTATTGACCGGGTCATTTTTCACAATAAACTGCTGTTAAATATTAAGTGTTGTGTGCATAACTACAATTACCATATGTCTGATCTTTTTCCATGTCCAGTTTCATTGACTACCTCCGGGGCCATCCAGTATGAGGTACCTCTGAGAGATTTTTGAAGGTTGCTGCCATGTTGACCTAACTTGGTGCATAATCGTTTGGCACAACCAAAATCGATCAGTTTAACCGTACCATCTGGCATCAGAAGAATATTTCCACTTTTGATGTCTCTGAAGAACAACATTTAACGGAGTACAATTTTGCATTTGCATTTAAAGTACATAGTGTATTTCTTTGGAATTTTAAGCATAAAATGCATCGTACCTATGAATGACATTATTTGCATGAAGATAGGCTAGAGCACTGAGCACTTGTCTGGTGTATCTCGAGATAACGGGTTCTTCTAGAGCACCAAATCTTGAGATGACGCTGCCTAAACAACCTCCAGGTATATACTGCATGAAGATACTAATTGTATTGTTGTAATAACTGGACCCTAGGTATCTGAAATTGACATGTGTAACGATAAATTTATCCATTCTTATAATCTCACCATATCATGACCAGCTGATGAAAAACGGCAAATTTGCTTGACAATAAATATGGGAAAACTCAAATACGATGTTTCGTTACCCTTGACTTTGACTGAGCAACTTGGCTTAGTTAGAAACATTGGAGTCAGTGGAGATCGGACTACTCAACCGTTGCCACCATATACCCTTGGGTGAATGTGACATGATGACAACTGTTACGAATTTGTAAACGTACTTTACAATATTTCTATGTTCCAACGTTCTAAGTAGGTTGACTTCCTCACATATTTCATTGTATTCTTTGTCAGCTCCAGGAAAGTCGGGTTCAACTTCTATCTCCTTGACGGCAATGAGCTCCCCAGCCGTTGTTAAACCACACCATACCTGAGACAACAAACACATATCCGTATCAGGTTTTGCCAATCAAATTCCTATTGCATAGATGTCCACTTCGAAGGAAAAACACTGACAGCCGTGTACAAAGTATGAGAATTTGAGGTAACTTTCAAATATCCGTGATTATGTGGTATTTATTCAACAACCAAAAAAAAAGTTATCTGTTATGGGTATCTACCGTAAATCGTCAAATTGGGGCGCATGCCCAATTTATGGTGCACCCTGTTTTCAGCTCATTTACACAACATTTTTTTCATGCTCATAACTTCTGTGTATTTTGCAACTGACATGTTTTGAAATGTAATGGAGTGAAATATGCAAATGTAACAGTTCTAAAACTATTAACAAAATGTTTTATGTTGTTAATTATCAATGGCATACATTTCCATGGTCAGAATCATAGTCATTTGAATGAAAACACCTCCACAGAAATTGGTCCAAGCTATTTCTTAAATAAGGCACACATCAAAAATTGGTCCATCGTGCATGCGCCCTAATTTCACGATTTACGGTATCTAAGTTGTAGATATAATCATTATCATATTACATGCACGTTCAGCTAAATTTTTTTTATGGTTAAAGAATCAATACCTGGAACTTGGAAAGCAGTATGGATGTCAAATTACTTACAGTTCCGAATGACCCCTTTCCAATTCGATTTCCCTTTTTCCATTTAATCATTTCATGTTCATCCTCACTCTCCGACTCATCTTCACATTCAGTTTCCTCTCCGATGGTTGCTGGGGTGTCTGCAGAGTGACGACCTAGTCTACTAGTTTGGTAAGGCTGTGGGGTAAAAGTTGTTCCGTAAATACTGAACTTTGTTATAAATGTGTATTGCATGGATGCTACATTATATTCTACTATCAATCATCGTGCCCATTTGGATAATTAAAAGATTTACATAATTTCAAACAAGACATGTAATACTGATATTCTTTTGGATTGTAGATAATTAATAGTATGGTGGTTGGTTTTTAACCTTGTAGTGAGTGCACCTGTTCAAAGCATTGCGTACCCTATCAACAGGCGTTAATACACGAATCATTTCATCTGGATCAACTATAGTGTCGTCATCTTGCAGGAAATCCAGTTCCGAACCAAAGTCTGAATCCACATCATCATCATCAACCTGTTCCGATTCGTATGAACCTTTTCCAATGGTATCAAATTTCTGGTAAAAAAAGAACAAAACAAAAATAAAACATTAGTAAAATGAAATCAACTTGTGTTATCTTCCCAAACATTATCTGCAACAAATGGTACGGATGTTAATGAATGCTGTCCTTTTGATACTTACTGGAGCTAAATAAGTGTCAGATGCAGCTGCAATCGTGTTGCATGTACCTGTTCTCGCTGAACCCGTTATCTGTTTTCTGGTCCTATGGCATACACAAGCAGTGCAACTTGAACATGTACCCATTGGTATATTAAACCGCAGTCATTTTAAATGACTATTGTTATTTCAGTGTAAATCCCTGTGATGTTGTCACACAACAACATGCAGTATTTCGATCATCATTGTGCATTGTTGCTAGCGCATAGTCATAGGATGCAACATTGATTTGTCATGTCTTAAAATACACACAGAAATAGAGCAGCGTACTTCAAAAGTATTTCTAATAAAAGGAAACAGAAAAGCACTGTATAGATCAATAGTTCTGGGACTTTTTACTTGTTATTTTGCCGTGTTGTTTACACCATCTCCCAGAGAGATGTCAGATATCCGTTGCACCGTTAGTACATTTTTTACCATTTACAGAAGCTCCGATTCATATCCGGCTACGAAAATTTTGCTCAAGATTTGTCACAAAACACCCGTATGCCTTGTTGTTTTATGCTCAATGTCATCGAAACGTCAGCAGCAATAAACTTTGCAAACCAAAGATAATGAGTGAACAAAGTTCGGCGACTTGCAATGGCATCGGGAACCACAATGAAGATGAAAATAACCGTACCAACGACCCTTTTTACTCCAATGCGGCAGAGTACTGGGGTGCTGTTCCCGCCAACATAGAAGGAATGCTCGGTGGATTTGGTCACATCTCTAGTACCGACATTGGCAGTTCATTTAAGTTTTTGAGATCTTTTATCATCGTAAGTAACCAAAACAGGGTTCACAAAAGCTCTGGAAACGTGTAAAGCCAGTCACATTTGTACTCGAGTTGTGTATACAAGTGTGCACACGATGGAATATTAAATTTCGAAATAAGCACACTTTACTTTCATTGCTACCGTACTGGTCAGAGGAAGAAAACAAAAATTCTTTGAGACAGGAAAGAAATCCAGTACATTTTGGAATTTTAACTAAAGTGGGAAAATGAAATTCGGTTGTCTGGATATTTTGTAGTATTTTTTAGTTTGATGCTCTGATTTACGCAACTCCTTGTCTTCTCATAGATTTTAATTGGACAGTCTATAAAATTTCCATGTACATCTAGTTCGGGAAAAAGTGTAGGAATTGTGAACCGATCTGTAACCCTATTTACATGACACCTACTGTTTTTTCATACGGATTATCGGTCCAAATGTTTTCAGTGTGGGTTAATATCATGACATTGTCTGTTCATAGGTGGAAATGTCACGAGGAAAAGAATGAACAATACAAAATTATTTTGGTGTAGAATAGGTGGAAATGTCACGAGAAAAGAATGAACAATACAAAATTATGTGGGTAGTCAGTGAACTGTGCCAAAGATATGTTGCTCTCGTTTTGGAATCTACATATGAGAAAGCTTTAAGCATAACAAGTTGTCGAAATACAGCACCTTTTTATGTATTTTTTTATAGGGTGAAAAAGCAAAGACGGGAACAACCAAAGCTCTCGATTGTGGAGCAGGTATTGGACGAATTACCAAACTCCTACTTACAACAGTATTTGACGCCGTAGATCTTCTGGAGCAGAACTCAAAATTTGTGGAAGAGGCACCTGCATATCTTGGTAAAGAAAAGGCAGCAAAAGTAGAGAAATTCATTTGCAGTGGTTTGCAGTCATTTACTCCAGAACCGAAGCACTATGACGTCATATGGGTACAGTGGGTATTAGGACACTTGACTGATGAGGACTTTGTGGAATTTTTCAAGCGTTGTAGAGTGGGGCTTAAAGAAAATGGCATTATAATCGTGAAGGAGAACATATCATTCAGCGACGAACCGGAATTTGATGAGAAGGATAGTAGTTACACGAGACCAAGGGAGAACATAATGCAATTATTCGAAAAAAGTGGGCTCAATCTTCTCAAGGAGGAAAAGCAAAAGCATTTCCCCAAGGAGCTCTACGAAGTTCGTATGTTTGCACTTCAATAAAACTGACGGAGACATGTGTCATACAAACTGCCGAGGATCATCTTCCAACATAAACGTTCTCTTCTGCTCAGTATTTTATGCAACTTTATGTGTTAACAATCACAGTCTGTTTTGGAATGATTTTAAAAGGTGCCAAAGTTGTATGTTTTCTCACAAGGTAAAATGTTTGTTAATGTAATGAAAATGTGCGAGACGGAAAATAAACTTCACGTGTTCTTTCATCGTTGCCATACATTCCAATTGTTGTAAAACAACTGTGTACCTCAAAATATTTTACGAAAATGGAATTTCTTGTACAGGAAAATGCAGAACGTGTATGTACATGTATGTAACTAATCGTAACGACTAGTGCACAGTCGTACAAAAACGAGTGAAACAATGTGTACACATGTTCTTGTCACACCAGGGCATGAAATGATATTTGTACTAACTCCTGTTAATAGGGTACGCAATTCTTTGAACTGGTGAACTTCTCTGAGGTTTGCTGATGATCATGTTTAAAGTTCATAGGAAGTTTCCATACGTCTTAAGACTAGACATTAGAAGAGTGTAGACTGAACATTTTATCTTTCCTCAAATCTTCTTTGTCCTTTTATATTTTAAGGTTGTCAAGATGGAACAGTTTGTTTACAATTGTGTAACAAAACCTATTCATGTCTACGTGTTTGCATTTGCCATCATGATGTTTTGGTAATTTTTCTTAAGTATTAAAGTATCAAACTGTACCATATTGTGAGCAAACGTCTTGAGCAAAATTTTGCTTTGTACGACATTTTTACCCAAACATAAATCCTTAATACTCATGTTTATTTTATCCGTCATGAGAGGCATTCCTGTCTTTGACGGCATTCTACAGTTGTCCCCAGATGTAGCGATGATATAGCATTTTTTGGTGCGGAAAAATAGCATCGAGATAAGAGGGATATCGATATAAGCAGAACAATTAATGTGAGGTTCTGTTAATTTGGTGCGGAAAAAAAGTATTGACATAAGCGGGTTATCGATATAAGTGATATCGATATGTCCGGGGAGGAGTGTAGTCGTCACAATGTAGAGTGTCGCTCAAGGCAGGTTCTACTGGACAATTTGACAATTGGAAAGTAATATTTTAATTATTACACATTTATGATAGACTTTTTTCTCAAAGTATACATGTGAAAATCGAATAGATTTCCTTTAATTCGTTTTAATGAAAGACAGATTTGCTCGTCTCAACTTTTTCAGTATCGTATACAGTTAGCCAACTGTAGGTTGTTGATTCACCAGTGGTTGTAATAAAGTTGCATTTTGATCCTTACCAAGAAACCGTTTAATCAAGAAGCATCAGACCATGTAACTTGTTCCCTTTTAGTCCGTTCGTTACAAAGATGTCATCGATCTCTTTGTACTTTGAAAATTTATTGATATGGTGCCAGCCCGTGTATAAAGCTAATGATGTGCACCACAGTTTTAGACAGACACAAGGTACTTTGTAAGAATAATAGGTAGTATGTAAGTTGAACATGCTAAAGAAATCGTGACATAGTGATTGCCTATTGTTATGTCGTTACAACTTTGTTATCTTTACCACAAGGTACATTGTAATCGAAGATATGTCTGGAACTTTCATACTTCATATTTGCAGCGTCAGCCTACTTTATGTAGTGCACGTTTGCTGATGGGAAATATAATAATTGTACAATATTGCTCTTAAAATATAATTGATCCAAGGTTTGCTTTCATTCGTTAACTGATGATCCATACGAATTAAGGAGTTAAACCTATTTGATTGCAATGATTCCGAATTAAGTTCTGACGTAGATGAACACATTTATGAACAACTAAACTGGTGCATTGGACGTCGTTGTAATGTCCATATGTATTGTTCTGTTTAACATTCTATGAGAGTGCCAAATACCATACGTATGTTAGGCCTTTTTTAATCGTTTGGATTACATTGCATAAAAAGAATTTTCAGAGTGCAACGATGAAACATAAAACCCGAACTAGAGTGCTGTCAGGCCAAACTCTTCATCAATATCCATAAAACTTGGAATTTTACTTCTGATCATCATTTGGCAGAACTCACCGACATGACAAACGAATTACCTGCATAACATGTAACATAATACCGGTTGTTTTGTCAAATCCTAATTTCAAAGTGCGGCGGGAAATGTAATCCAAACACTTTAATTAAAAAGGCCTTACGAGATTTGAATAACAAGCAATAAACTGACTAGGTAATTACATATTAATTGAACATTGTAACATTTATTGATTAAATAAAACGTCTGCATAGAATAACTCGCATTGTGTATTTTGTTAAGGACGGTTGACTAGGTGAGACTTCCTACTTGGCTTTTGGTGTTCTGTAAAGCTTGGTAGTCATGATGTAATGATTTCAGCTGTAAGTGGAGCAAAAAGTACATGTTGGGTTAATAATCACAATGGTTACAACAGATTAAAGGAAACTTTATTTAAATATTCACATACAACTTTAAAATATAATAAAGCACCATTTATTTCATGGTTGCTTCACTGGAAATTAATCAAACTGTAGGTTGTACCTTCAGATTTTCACTATGCCACAAAGTATCATCGACGGACATACTGGCCAACAGTTTTTCTTGACGAATAACGCTTTTGTTGACCTTTTCCATCATGGCTTGTATACTTGACAATACCTGTTCTGCATTGATGATATCCTAACAAAACAAACACCAATAGAATAAATTTACCGCACATACATACAAGAGACCATGAGACGAGATATTAAAGTAATTCTTATGACTTTATTTTACTTGCCTTGATGTGCATCCATGCACCCAGGTCGTCAGTTACTTGCACCGAAATACATCCAGTAGGTACGGCTGATGATGGTGGTACAAGATTTACAGAAGCAGATCTAGAAAGTGTTTCAATTAAATCTAAATATCTTTCTACGGAGGCACTCGTAGAAGGATTTGCTGATACAAGGAACACTGAAAAAACCCATAGCATTTAATTAGAAAAGTGTATACAAAATTTTAGAAATTAAAAACAATTCAGTTCACACATAAGTACAACTAGCGACGATTACGAATTTTTGACATGGACTTCGAAGTCATTTGGCAAAACTAAAAGGGAGTCACTGGTCACAGTAATAATTGAACACAAACAATGGTTTTGTGCAAATGAAGGTCAAAACTCCCGGGTAAGAAATGCAATCGACATTTCCTTATTTATTTCACCTGCTTGGAAAAATTTGCCCAACTGGGCAGGGGCATTTGTACCATTTTCGTGAATAACTAATACCAGTAATATAGAAATAACTAAATTTTCTGAGTCATTAATATTAGTCATTTCACCTATAATAGTATAAATTCCCCTAACTAATTAGGCTGGTGAAATAAATTTAAAAAAAACCTTGAAGTCTCAAAAATTATATAAATAAATAGAGTTAATAAATAATTCCTCTCTTAATGGGAAAAACAAAATTCAACTTACAAGGAGCTTTGTCTTTGGTCAAACTTAATGACTTCCTTAAGCTTCGTACTGCAGAAACGATATTTTTCGCAAGTTCCATTTCTGCTTCTGTATGGCTGTCCTTCCATTGGTACTGTAGGATAAAGTGTATGGTATTTGTCAAAATATTAAAACCTAAATAATAAATTATTTTATTAGAGTCTGAATATTATACAGAAATAAATACCTGTAATGGTGCTGGATATTTTGCAATGCAAATACTTGGAACGTCAGCATTTACCACCCCAGGAAGCCTTTGATATAGTTCTTCGGTCATATATGGCATAAACGGATGAAGACATCGAAGCCCTACATTTACGCACATGTACAATATACTGTTTATCACAACTTTGCGTTCAGGCTGCGAGTCAAGTAGTTGGGGCTTAGTGTACTCCTGAAAAAGATATAGTTGATTACAAAGTTAGTTGTGCTTCCTAGTGACTTGTATAATCTCAATAAATTAAGACATTCCTGTGTGCATCCGCCATTTATTGAATATCGTATTTGATAGACAAATACACTTGCATGTAAATATCAGGCAGCTGTCTGGCACTGCAGCATTATACACTGAAGATCATTAAACATTAAGTGCGGTAAACTTACCAAATAGATATCACAGAAGTCTCTCCACCAATACGTATGTAAGGCTTTGGTTGCGTGGTAAAGTTGTAAGTTCTTAAAACTTTCATCGCATTGTTCAACCAAAGCAGATAATCGACTTAACATCCAAAGATCTGGTGGTGTTACTTTCTCTGCCAACTTAAATGATAAAGAGTCAACTTGTTTTACGATCCTAGTAGACTGGTTTGTCTTCAAGTTAATAAGCATGGTATAAGTAGCCCTTGGCAGAATTTGTCTGTGCTATCTTTTTCACGAAGGGTTTACCTTAGAAATATGTTTGAATGCATATATTCGAATGTATGTATTCGAAATATTTCTGATCAGAGGACAACCTTCAGATGATCCATGTTGCCCATTACACCTAATTTAATAAGGAATGGCACTGACGCAAACATTTTTTTGCACTTCAAGTGTTCAAATGTTGGAAAATGGAAATGCATACCTCTTTTGATGCCAAGGGTGTAAAATCTTCTGCCCAATGGGGCTGGCAAAACTTAAATGCTTGCCAAATTTTGTTGCAAAAATTTCGATTAGAATGAATATGTGTTACATCTACGTTGGTAAAATGAGCTGAAAACAACAAAAATATTTTTTAACGCATTGGATCTGTATGGCATGGCATGTATAAATATATTAATTAACATATCATAGTTAAATGTATTTCGCAAAGTTAAAACTTGACAACTATATTGTTCGAGAAAACTCGTACCCATGTAGTGGTACCCACAAAGTGTGTATCTGAGTGCATCTGTACCACACTCAGGTATACCAAGAGGAAAATCCTTCTTCTGACCAGCTTGAGCCTTCTTGATTTCTGATGCAGTGAGATTACTTTGTTGAAGCTTGTCATTCAGTTCCTAATGTTTAAAAGATGCAATCAAAATTACACGACATATCAGACACGATGTGTAAGATTGGACTGTCTTAATTTATGTTGGAAGAGACTCCAAAATATTAAACACATGAATAGGTAGAGTTCACACAGACACTGTCAAAAGAGATAAAATAGCTAGTGTTACATCGATCCCAATGCCTCTTCACCTACCAATGTCTCTGCTTGTATAGTCTTTGAAAATAGGTACAGATGAACCGGAGATCATTTAAACGGTGTCCTTAGGATTACAATGCAGAAAAAACGCCAACGACAACGATGACGGACAAATCATGATTGTTTTGACATCCAGTTTACTTGTTTGGTTTTACCTGTAACGAGATTCCACTGACGACATCCATTGGGTCAATTACGTTTCCCAACGATTTGCTCATCTTTCTACCGTGGCTATCACGTAAAATACTGTGAAGTAGTACCTGGTACAACGATTAAATATGAGCTTAAAGATACATACATTTGTTTTATATTTATTTTAAAAATATGTACATGTAGATTTCCTTCTCCAAATTCCACCGCTGGGTAACAGTTACCTTATCGAATGGAAGTTTTCCTGTTAATTTCTCACCCAACATAACCATTCGTGCCACCCAGAAGAAAAGAATGTCACTTGCTGTTTCCAGCAAATCTGTTGGGAAGAACGAATTCAGATCTGGTGTCTAAAAATAACAATTACAAATGCTGTATATATGTACTTGAACACACAAATCATTGTGAAGGAATTTAATTCTTACACTTTGATAGAATATTTATTGTATTGCTTTTGGTAAGATCATGAAGTCATGTTTGGCAAGTCAGCCATTACGTGATAATTATTACCTGTTCGGGCCATCCGAAAATAGAAAACGGAAGTATTCCTGACGAAAACCATGTGTCCAGAACATCTTCGTCTGAAACAGAGAAAACTTACTTTGACTTCATCTTTTAAAATATTTACATACTACATACAATGCAAATATATTCACATATTAATTGTTTACATGTACCTTGATTCAGTATGACGTCAGAGGTTGGAATTTTTAATTGCTTTGCTGCCTTCTGTTTGGCTTCGTCTTCATTTCTTGCCACTATCCAAGTTTCTGGTTCATTACTGACCTCGGCATGGATAATTTTGTATGCTGGTATTCTGTGACCCCACCATAATTGTCTTGATATACACCATGAGCTGTAGAAATAAAGAAAATATTGAAAAGTTTAATACTTGATACATTTTATTTCATGAAAAGGGCTGAAATAAAAGCTAATCATTACATTTAGAAACAAAATGTATCATGCAGGTATGAAAGATCTGTGATGTGTCATAAAGTACACTTTGTAACATGTATCTTGCTTTCTCAAGGATTAAAGCATCATTTAGTGGCACGAAGTAACGTGCTGACTTACTTTGTGTTTGGATTCTCCAACCATTCATACCACTGCTTTTCGTAATTGTCCGGTATAAGCCTAAGTCTGCCTTGTTTCACAGCCTGTCAAATATTCGAGAGACAACTTGGATTGTTGTATCAATGGTTCAAAATTATGGTCCATAGAACACTTTAAATTACTGGAATGTTAACACCTACAGACTCGTTTTTAAAGTGTAAATATTGGGAATTTAATTTCACAAGGTCTTAGCATTGATGGTACCCCGATCGTTCGGTACTATTGACACATAATGATCCCATAATTAATTTACATGGACAGTTCGTGTAATGTTTAAAGTAATTGTATATTGCATTTAACTGACAATTGATATGGCACAAGGATGACAGCGATGAACATCGTTCATCATGACAGTACAGATTTTGTCATCTAAAAAAATTACGAATGGTAAAATAATGGGGGTGCAATATGCAGTAGTGTACGAAATAGTGTACCTGGACAAGTACTAACAAATACTAATAGGAACTAACAAGGCGACAAGTTCACAATTCCCATGCAATTCTAGATCCTTTAACGAGGCACTTCTATTAGACGTAATCAAGAGTAATTTGTGTCGTACCTCAGCGGCAGTACGGGCCATCTGTGTGCAGTTCACGAACCACTGTTCCTTTAGTCTTGGTTCTACTACATCCCCAGAGCGACTGAAATGTATTAGTACACGAGTGTACAATAGAACTTGTACAAAAAAATTAAACAATTGAGATTTATAGTGACTTTTATCGGTCAGAATGACATCAAAACATGTCAATACACTGTGTGATTTCTTCACTTTTACGTGTATGAGGCTAATTCACATTATCAAATACCTGCATATGGGAAGTGTCATGATGTGTTCACTCTGTCCTCTGAACAAGTTAAGATTGCTCAATGCGTCTAAAACCTTCTTTCTTGCTTCAAATCTCTTCATACCCTAAACGACAAAGAAAGTGTTGGTTATTTTTTTTATTTTTATTTTGGTGACAACCAATGTGGTTTCTTCTCTGGGATCAACGCGCACACTTTTTGGCGTCACTGGCACCCATTTTAGACCTGGGATAATTTAGATTGCCATCAGTTCGCCTGATGACATGTATAACCTAACCTGTACTTTACCCCAAAGTCCTGCTGCCTTTGCGGGTCAAATGTACCCGATACTCTTTTGTTGGGATGCCAGGCATGTTTTACTTATGATAAACTAGCAGAGCAGAGCAACTCTCAAGGTTTACAACGTCAGTCATACAGGAAGTCGCTGGAAGTCAGTAGGTGGATGAAAAGCGATTGATTCAATATAACTCCAAACCAGATGTATCCATTGTATTTTTTATGAATATATTAATCATTTACTCAAGACAACCTATAATCATTTTTATATGTCACAATTTATGTATTACGTATTTATTACGTCTGTTTGTAGTGGATTTCTGTTGGTTACTGTGAAGAAAAACTACAGTAGAACCTGTCTTGAGCGACAGTGAACTTTTCATTTCCAAAAGTGTCGTAAATGGCAGGGTGTCGCACAAGACAGGGTCATTTAAACTAGTTTTAACAGCCAACATACTAAGGAAAAAGTCTCGTAAAAGGCAGGATGTCGCCCAAGACAGGTGTCGTTCAAGGCAGGTTCTACTGTATACTGATTGAAATAAATTTTCAATGGATCTAAAAATCAATGAGGTGTGTTATGATATCTTTGGATTATTGACACGAAGACACATGGTAGTGGAAACCTGCGTAGTCTCATATTTATCTACACTGTATGGTTTACATTATGTGCTGTATTTACAAAAAAAACTTGTGTGCCAACAGTTATTTGTATGTCCACTCACCCATCGGGTTGAATGCTCAGAATGTCTGAGAATTTCAGAACATTTCCTGAAAAAAAATTTTTGGTCTTTTACTCAGAAAATTTAGGTGCACCCAAACGCAATAAATATAACAAATGCCAACAGTAAATCTTAAAAAAAAAAATGCCGTAGTATGAGACAAATAAACAGTGTGCAAGTAAGAAGAAGATTCATCGAGGCATTGATAATTTATTACATTGTGCCCTCCCTCTCCCCGCCACTTTTTCTTAAAACAATTCATTGTATTTTGTTCTTCGACTTCTTAGTTAGCATAGTCATCCAGTGTCGTATAAGGACATCGTTGTTGACATCGTTATTTTGTTTCCTTCATTGCATTGTCATTCTTTTATAATGTATAAGAAAGAGACTGTTTACAGTTTAAGGCAATAGTTCTGTAAGACATTCTTACGTGACTAGTTTTATTTTAGAGATAGTGATCATGGGAAATTACCGGTACTCATGATGAGCAATATCCATTAAGGATACAATGCAGGTTTACATATTAAATACTATTTTTTGTGTTCCAGATCACTAAGGATAAACATAAAGGGAAAGGTGAGCATATGTGATGACTTGGTAGTCGTACCAAATGCAGAAACTGGTACCTTCCTGGTTGAACTGAGTGAAACGGTGGTAGATTCCAGTGTTATTGTAAGGTGTAATCAATCTTCTAGTATCGGTAAGTATCTGTTTCATGCACTGCCTATACATTTAAATGTAAGTGTACATAATTTAGGGGTTTGTGAAACAAGCATTATTGTCTGTCGAATGACAGAGTATGTGGTCGTCCGCCTAAAAAACTTGTAAAAATAGAAACCAAGACAAAACGAAACAGACGATAACCATCAAAATAGAAACCAAGACAAAACGAAAATGTTGCTGTTGCCGTGGCTATGACGTCATTCGGCAAACACATGATGTTACGTTCGACGTAACGACATTTCTAGTTTTATTATTCTACCTGTTGATTTAGGTGCTATGGAGCTAGATTTTCCAGAAACAACAGTTAATGTGGGCGAAAAGAGTAAAACGGTACTGTATCAAACTCCATTCGTCAGTAGATCTATATCCAAAAAATTTATCAAATGCAGCAGAATTTGTCCAGAACAATACGGACCTTTCCCACCTACAAGTGTCGTAATAGACAGGGTGTCTCCCGAGACAGGGCCACTTAAACTAGCTTTAACAACTTTGTATACAGTTAAAAGTGTCCTAAACAGGCGGGATGCCAGGTGTTGTTCAAGACAAGTTCTAATGTGTAAGTTTATTAGTTTAACATGTAAAGAGAGGATGGAAGACACGTTGTTATATTAAGACAAAAGCTTTTGCAGTCGCATTGTAATATTAATGTACCAAGTAAAGGTATTATTCCAACAGATCCTGTACAACATTACGACATTGGGCAATGCTGTTGATGTTCAGTGTAGTGCTGAATCCATGGGTGATGGTGGCCAATTTGTTTTACCCGATTCATACAGTAAGTAAAATGATTACTACAAATCGATTACATGAAATAACAAGGTTTCGTGTACGGATACATATTTACATATTCAAGCAAACTACACACAAAAGGTACTGAAAAATACTGAGTACTGTTATGCTGGTCCATCACACAAACGTGAAAGAAACCATGCCTTAAGTTTTACGTGTCAGTCATAATACCAAGAAGTGTTTTCGGTTTTAGGTGATAGAATACAGTTTGTGCCCGACGACGGTGTTGTCAAATTGTATCCAGACAGAGAAGTCTTCAACACTCCTCAGTTTCAGGTAACATAATTTATCTGTTCTGCACTTTTAAAAAACGTTCAACACCACTAACTTCTAACAACTCAGTATGCCTCCAGAACCACACTTTAGTGTGTGAAAGTGGGTATGGCACTTGGTGTGAAGCCGATGTGGTGTATGAAAATGTATTTGTTTATACAATTAAGTGCGGCTCTTAGTGTGTGCATTGACACCAACGTCCAGGACCGAATCCAACTCATGGTCAAGGGGCATTTCAGCTTTGACACCAACAATTTGCCTGTGGCTGAGACCCACTTTTGGCCAAGGGAGCGTTCAGCTAGGATTTAGTATCTTTTTATCTAGAGATACACATTCACCATCACATTTGGTGAATACTTTTACCAACAGTGAAATATGATTGCAGGTTTTCTTGGTACTTCATGCACCCCTCGATTCGGAGGAGCTGACGTTTACATGTAAAGCTGATGTGGCAAACACAACTGACGAGGCAATAGTTATTGTTAATAATCCATTTTGTGAAGTGACACAACCCGGTGGTAATAGTAAGTAAAACAAACTGTCTTTGAAATTAAAAATTTTCCATAGATTTAAGATACGTGCCAAGTACAAACTGTAGCGATAATGATCCATGGATGGAAAATCTGTAAATTTCGAATACATACACGTGTTTACAAGCATTTTCCGAATGATCATACTAATATGTTTTCACCAATCTTTTTTGCAAATGCTTCTGCTTTCACAATTGGATGACGGTAGTATATAAGATTCAAATATGTCAGATAGATAAATTCTAACAATTTGCCTTTTCATATTTGTGCAGTTTCCACTACTTCCAGTTAACTTTTTGGCGGTGTGCTTTTTGGCTCATTTGGCATAATTGCCAAAGAGCCTATAGAATCATGAATTGTCCGTCGTTGTCGGTGTTGTCGTCGTTGTCATCTGTGCACAGCTACCCTATTCAGAGTATTGATCATAGAGACTTATATCTTACACACATATGCACCTATGTCCTATCTCAAAGCCTAGCAAAAATTATGTTGCTGTGACCATTATTCTC